>JAIUZE010005961.1:0-44483 GCA_022085475.1 Heliosperma pusillum
TGAACGGTAATGAAAGATCTTACATAAATGATGAGCATATGCAAAACCACCAAAATGTGGCGACCCTTGTGGCATTTACTGTTTTGAGTTGAAGCAGTGAAGGTAAAACTGTACGCTAATCACTAAGCCAATCGCCGGTCTTCTATCTGTCCAATTTCATGCATTATGATCGCTAGTTAGAACTTTCGGCTTTGATTAGTCGAACGTATGTTTACATTTTGCCCTTGATGATTTTCCAGGTTTTGTGGAAGGTAAATAACCTGCGGAAGAAAGTTACATCTGTTGCAAAAGAGCGTGCTGCTCTTTGTGCCAAGGTTGATTTCCTATGTCAGATTTTAATACGGTTGTTTATATGTACAATTTCCTAATTATTTTATATTCGTGCAGTCGAATTGATCTCTTAAAATGCCCCACCAACCAGATGTGGTGCTCGATGGGATGGGGTTCATTCTGTGGTTAATAAGACGGGCAATTTCTCTCTTTACTTTCCTTGAAGTATTCAATTTTTTTAGACGATGTCTGTCTTCCTTAGTAGGAAGAATGAGGGAAGGAAAAACAATATAGTAAATTAGTAAGATTAAGGTATAGAGAAAATTACTTCAAATCTGTCCTATTTGGCTTAGTTCTGTTTTTTGAGATGGCTACATGTTACTGTATGTGAGTGTTTATAACTCGCATCCTGCAGTAGAGCAGTATATACAGTTGTTGTGCTTGTTCTGCTCTTGTGATCTATGAGCTATTTTAACCAGTAACTGTCTGGAATATTGCAGTCTTTGACTAAGAAAGAGGCCGAGGAACGGTTGAATGAGGTAAATTTCTGATTAGAAACCGTTATGAGTTGTGATCAGTTATACGGATGCAGGATCTTAATCTTCTTGTTGTTTTTCCAAGGGTATCAAATGTGTAGAAGAGACTTTCAACCGTGAGAAAAATGCTGTTGATAGTTTGTTGGATATTGCCAAGGTATGACTTTGCAAGATGTTCTATATATCTAAGTTAAAGAGTTGCATGAGAGTGGAATATTGTATACGGAGTATTTTTTATTTGTATGCATTCACTTTGGGGCTTTGTGCACACCTTTGTTTTTTAGGGAGGGGGTTTGTTAGTTGTTAAGGCTTCTGTGTCAAATACTAGCATTCCTGGTAGAATTGAAAATGAACTACATCTTAGTGGATGTACTTTTTACCTCTGGGAATGGAAATCCGAAATTCACCTTCATATTCTAAGGAAATGCATTTCGTAAATTCATTTCACATTTAAGTTCTTAATAGTCATGATTGTTTGTAGGCCTTACGAGCTATGCCGGTTGTTGATTTGGAAACTCCAACTTTGTGTCTTGTTGGAGCTCCTAATGTTGGTAAATCTTCTTTGGTCCGTGTCCTCTCAACCGGGAGGCCCGAGGTATGCAGAGATCTGAATGTGGTTACTGCTGAATTTATATTGAGGTCTTGTATTTCTTGTTTTGGAGTACTATTGCTCAACTTTTGCAATATTTCTGTATTAGCCAAAAGTCGATCCATGTTCATCAATTGGAGTTATCTTTTGCCTGATGCTCTAACAATAGACTTCCTGTACTTTCAATCTGACCAATTTGCTTTCACTTGTAAATGACAAAAAAAATATTATCCCTTTTGTATTCCCTCTCCGAATTAGGCTGCAAGACTAGTCCTTTTCTCGAATCCCACCCAGTACTAGGACACCTTTTCACTTTCAGCATACCTAATATTCCTTCGACAATTTCATATCCCAGAATACACAAACTTTATGGTATGTGATTATGTGCTGTGAAAAGTGATGCTTTTAAGATTTTGTAGCAATTTAGCGGTTCTTTTACATTCTCCAGATTTGCAATTATCCGTTCACAACAAGAGGAATACTAATGGGTCATATTACTGTAGACTATCAGCGTTTTCAGGTCAGTTCCTCAAAGATTCAGGTTAAAAAGTATTATCACGTTATGTTCTCTCAACTCGATTTGAAACGTCTTGCAGGTGACTGATACTCCTGGTCTGCTCAAGCGTTCAGATGGTGAGTGAAGATGGAATTTGCTTTTTTTTTGTACATTATTTTTAGTGGAAATCCTTTAACTGATAAGAATGGTGTCTCTACTACTAAATAGAAAAGGTTCTCGTAATAAAACATGGCATTCATATTGTTAATAGCAGCATTCATTTAGTCTACTTGTTCAAATATACTGAAAATGAAGCTATAATCCGTATCAAGGTTAGAGTTGTTGCCTACCCTCCTTCAACCCTTTTGTTAAGATTTTCATGTGCTCAAAGATAAGCCATATCACGTTAAAAAATTAATTTCATCATTAAATTCCTTGTCGCTGTCCGTGCTATCTTAATGTATGTTTTTTGTTTCTTTCTTTTTTTAATCCAAAGAGGCCAGGAACAATTTGGAGAAGCTTACTCTTGCAGTCCTCTCACATCTGCCAACTGCAGTAGTTTATGTTCATGACTTGACTGGTGAATGTGGAACTTCAGCTTCTGACCAGGTAATTTTCTGTTGTTTTGTTTGGGTGAAAGTTACATTTGTAAGTACGCTGAAGCAATGAGGGTCAGTCGTAGACCTTGCAAAAAAGTGAGGAGCGCACTGGCTATGTTTAAGACCTTTAAGCCTTTGATCTTGATGTTATAACTTTACCATAAAAAAACAAACAACGCTTATTTCTAGTGAACAATATCTGTCCTATTATATGCCAGCTGCAATGGCAACTCCACATTGCGGCTAGGTTATGCAAGTTTAGAAGATTACGGTGACTGCATTCTGACGTGGTTCGGCCACCTTCATAGTGCAACGACCAATATGAGTGATTCTAATTTCTAAGACCAAATCTCGAACTGAGATTAATACCATATCAATTAAGATACTTTATATATTGATGATATTGTTTTACATGTAGGGGAAATGGCCCCTTACCCGACCGTTCTAAGATTCGATGTTGATGATGTGGCCGAAAAATGTTTACTGCCAACCTCTTTGTTTATTTTAAATTCTTTTAGGCTTTTAGCAGGGGTTCCTTATACGCTTTGCGATAGTGGCCTGAAATAATTTTTGGGATTAAGTCTATTGTTTGATGAGATATCGAGATGTCTACTACATGTACAACTAATTCAATGGAAAGGTCTTCTCACTTGTTATTGTCTGTGTGATTTTTTTTTTGATGAGTTAGTCTTTCTTGTCATTACGTACTCTGAATTTTTTTTGATTAATTAATCTTTCTTGTCATTACATTATATAGTATATCTTCCCTGTCACCAGATTAATCTATTGCTTATTAGGCCGATTTCTAGTATATTTGTATTTTGTACGCCAGGCTCTCTCGGAATGGTTTAGTAGGATTCTTATTATGTTGCTGTAGTTTCATGGTTAAAATTCTCGTTTTCTCGTTAAATATGCAGTTTGTAACCTACTCAGAAGTGAGGGAGAGGTTCCGCAATCATCTATGGCTTGATGTTGTTTCCAAAGGTGATCTCTTGAATGACAAACCATCAGTTTTTGTAACCGAAGATTTAAGCACAGAAACCCCAGAACTAGCGAGATATCGGATGATTGGGCCTCATGGAGCTATACGTGTATCTGTAAAGACCAAACTTGGTCTTGACGAGGTGCTGCTTTTATTTTTTCTGAGTTTCGCTTACTTAGCTCTACATAATAGGCAATAGGCAAGCATTTGAGTCGAGCCATCGTATACTCTTATAGTAGAAAGGTGAAGATTCAAGGTTTAGGGGTGAAATTTTGACGTTTTAAGACTGAAAACCCTCGAAAGCTTGACACATACCCTAACATACCCTGGGCCGTTCTTACAAAAAACTTGCACCTATAAAGTAAGAGTTCTGTGACACTCCATATTGCTCTCCGAGTCTTGTCCCCGTGCCCATATCCGGCTTTTGTAAGCTCTCCCATCTCACCTTCATTTACCTTGTTTTACTGCAGTTGAAACAGAAAGTTCATCAGTTATTGATCTCGCAGTCAACTAGAATCAAAAGCCAGATAACAAATTCCGAGGGTACAGAAGTCACTTCATGAGCAACCGTGCACTCGGAAAATGTTGAAGCCTAGTATTGTCTAGAATCTGAGACTGCTCCACAGATGAAAGAAGACGATCTTGGCTCAGAAAGATGCCCGTTCTTATATACAAAGGGTATCTTCCTCACTTCGCTACTGCTTGTAACTTCTCCAGCAATTGCAGGTATATTGGAGAACAGAGCTTAAAGGTAAGCCCTGCTTGCAATCGGGTCGGAAAAACAGACTCACTTTGAGAAAGGTAATAGTAAATGAAATTTCTGTGGAAGCTTTTAACAATCAATATTGGGGTGAATCAAATTTTTGAATTATAAGTTCTATTGCAAGAAAAGTAAAAGTGTTCCACTAGCACTCTTTGGTTGTCGTTTTTCAACTGTATTAACACTTAGAGTAAGTCTCTTGTAAAATCGATTTGCAATCAGACATTATAAAACAATTTAAAAAGTACCTTAATACCCTTCTTACCCAAGAATGGTAAGTAGTGGGAGGTTAAAATCTATGCTTTTACAATAACCTTTGTGTGCAACCGTTTTGCCCAAGAATTTTTGGAACATTTAAAGGTCTTTGAAGTTAATTACATTAATCTATGCTAATTGTACATTAATCCAAAAACGAACGTTTATTATCCTCAATATAAAACTGCACACCCTACAATACAAACCCAAAAACCTTATGAGTGCGGCCAAGTGTACATAATCATGATATCACACGTTCACACATTCACAAACCAATGAATAAGAGCACGAGCAAGTCTTGTAAAAGACAGTCTCATGTGAAAAACAATCCAAAATCCTAGTTTACTCTGACTCTTCTAATTCCTCCATGTTCCGACACTCGACACTCAGACAAGGCTATGACACTTTAACACTTCATTTTAAGCCAAAATATGTATATTGTTCATAGAAATGATCGAGTCTGACACTTTGACATACACCCGTGTCGGGATACTTTTAAACAAGTCTAAGCAACATGTACATAAAGGGAACATGTGCTCACCTATAGTGTTTGAACCTAATAAGTTGCCCCAAATTCCATCATCTCTAATAAAACCTACCAAAATAGGAACACCAAAATACCAAATTACTCAAATGTATAACCAAAATAGTAACACCAAAATACCAAAAGAACATGTGCTCATCTATAATTTTAGGCATTTCTGCATAGGAAAAGGAACTGATTTTGCATCCTTAAAACCATTGTTTTTGATATAATGTCTAGGATATATTTCCTTTTACTAGTTTTAAACCCGTGCAGAAAATGCACGGGTCGTAATAACATACGCTATTATTTATTATATGAGCATATAAATGAGGGCTATTAAAAGTTTAATGCAGTACATGCCAACTTATTATCTCGACAAAATAGTGACCCACAATCCTAATATGCCCAAATTACAATTGGGCCGACATTATTCTCATTGCTCTAAAAGCTCATACGACTTTAATATCAATATGAAACTACTACTAACTCGTCGCGATCATTTGTTATCTATTTCTATGTATTATTCATTTATTATCTATAGCCAATAATAGGTAAGTTGCTTTTTACAAAATGGCAAACATGGTCCTTACACAAATTTAAGCATAAGACGGTCTCCTACCGTGAGACGGTCAATTTTTATAATGAAACTATATCTTCATATATTTTTTTCAAGTTCATCAATATTCTTTAGATAAATGTTGATTGCTTGTCTCTTTTGACGGCTAATTAATGGTTAAATTCAGGAGGAAGCGCCAGATGAAAAAGGTTACATGTTACCTTAGGATTATTTTTATAGTTCAAGTATATATAGGAGGGTAGAGCCATAAACTATTGTTTAAAATTTTTTATTTCCTAATTTTTCTGTATTATATAGGTATTCTTTTCATAGAGGATTGTATAAGTATATGAAAATAAATTTATGTTTTCAGCTTTCACAGTCCATTATCAGATAATCATCATCATATAATATAAATCATCATCTTATAATATAAAGTTCATCAATAATAATTAACATGAAAAACACGAGAGAGAATAATAAAACTAAGAAAGAGAGTAATTAATTGTGTTTTGATCATAGGTGAGGAAAAAAATTAACCTAAATTTGAGGAGCCAATAGGAGCAAGCTAAATACTTCTACTTTTATATAAAGTAGATTCAAAACAATTCTGTGACAACCCTCGCGAATGCGGAAAATAAAACATACAAGCATGTGATTTAATTAGCGGAAATACGATGTTTTTAAAACATTTTACATGCGAATAGAAAATACGAGGAATGTCAATAATCACAAACCGAAATAGAATATACTACAAATAGACGAGGTCTCTCAAAATGTTATCAATGTCGAAGTGATTAGCAAACTAGCTAAATAACGTCTAGAGGTGTTTCATCCAGGGACAACGCCCGCTAGCTCACACCTAGGGGTGGGCATAATCCGTCCATACCGGAAAAATGGACCGGTCCGGACCGGAATCGACTGGACCGGAACCGGAAAAAAAAATTCCGGTCCGGTCTCCTGTCTCCGGTTCATCATTTTTTAAGATTCCGGTTTCCGGTCCGGTCCGGTCTCGAACCGGTATTTTCCGGTCCTGACCGGATTGGACCGGAAAGACCGGAATTATTATTATTTGATTTTTTTTATATATAAATTTTATTTTATTCCGGTTTAACCGGTCCGATCCGGTCCATTGGACCGGAATTTTTGGGCCGGAATTAGAAAAAAGTGGACATGTAGACTAAATTCCGGTCCAACCGGTCCGGTCCGATCTTGGACCGGAATTTTTCCGGTCCGGTCCAGGACCGGAATTTTTGTAATCCGGTCCGGTTTTGGACCGATGCCACCCCTACTCACACACGAACCCAAAATACCAAAAGCAAAAAGCCATCCAATCAAGCAACCTATTCATCCATGAAAAACATGAATGCCACAGTCAGTGGGGAGTAACTCCGGGTTCTCCCAGCCATATCACATTAAACGTATTTAAAAGGAAATACAAAAGTAGAAGCATGCATATATAGATATACAAGTGAAATACGATAAGGATAGATAGACAATTCAATATATAATGATAAGAGCATATGAAGTACAATCTGTAACCATCATGCTATAGATAGACTCGGGGAAGACACTCTTAGGCAATCAAATACGCTCACTAGGGCTTGCATCTCACCGTTAGCGGTATAAGTTTGATAAGATTGAGACTCGACAAACAAACCATGCCAAGTCACCCAATGATCACGAATAATCAATCATGTAATCATCCATCCAAACAGACCAATACATTGACGACATCTCTCACGGTAAATGAAACGCACTAGCACCGTGTACATGGCAAGTATGATTAAAAGGCATCCACGTGATACAACATTTCCCTGAACGCATACACGATGCTACATTTCGTATATGTAAACTAATTTCCTCCCGGTAGAACGACGATAATAATACGGTACTAGTCTAAATCTGGCCAGACTCCCGAAATCACATTTTCCGGTTCGACATGCGATAAACATTTCGCATCCAAGACTCGGTCAATCATAGACGCCGAGTACCCCAAATTCGGTCGACATTCACGAAAGAGGCGGAAAAGAGCACAAGCCTCATAACAAGCGGTGCGCTACATGCAAATGACACCACCTCGCAAGTACACAACATTTGACGGCCGGGTCGATCAACGCAAAGCGTTCGCCTCCCAACAACGTCGTCGTATGCCTACTAACACATGCAATTAAGCAGTAAGGATACACTCCCCGTTCCGACATTCCAGCCTTACGAACGTGGAGGTAGCCAAGAGAATGAGAGTACAAAGCACATAGAAAATTAGTGCTCAAACCGTAACATTTGTAAAAACCGACTCAAAGTGGGACATATGAAAAACCGTCACAAAACATGCGATACAAGCGAAGGAAATATCATATATTCAAAACATTAATATTTCAAGTCATTACGTAAATTTATACGATAAATGAACCATCGGAAATATTATAAATGAAAACGTAAGCAAGAATTACAAAGAAACTCCAGCAGGGTGCCAGCCGGTCAGGTGGACCGGCTGCCGGCCACCCGGCTGGTACCATATGTCATATAAAAAAATCAAATGAAAGAGCAGTGTGTCCCAGCCGGTCAAGGGGACCGGCTGCCGGCTACCCGGCTGGGACCAAAGTCATACGAGAAAAACAAAGGCATGTGATATAAGCATGATATAAATGTAACAATGATAAACATGAAACAATACATGATTACATAAGCATTAGACCAAGTTTAGGAAGTATAAAGAATAAGAAACATAAATCTCATCTCAAATCAACAGGTTTGGAAACTATTAAAACAAGGGTCCACTTCAAACGGTCATAACTAGAGTTCTAGACATTCAAATGCATAAATTCCAAGTGGAGGTGATAGCTGTGACAACCCTCGCGATTGCGGAAATATAAAACATACAAGCATGTGAAATAATATGCGGAAATACGGTATTTTAAAAACCTTAAAACATGCAAGATATATATAACACGAGGTGTGTCAAAATGTTACAAACTAAGTACTGAATATACAACAAAGAGACGGGGTCTCTTAAAATGTTAGCAAAGAACAAGTGTTTAACCAAAACTAGCTACTATCGTCTAGAGGTGAACTTCCAGGGAAAACGCCCGCTAGCTCACACCCGAACCCCAAAATATCGTATCCAAAAAGTCATCCAAAGCAGCCAACCTGTTCATCCATGAAAAACATGAATGCCACAGTCAGTGGGGAGTAACTCCGGGTTCTCCCAGCCATATCACATCAAACGTACATATAAGAAAATACGAAAGTAAAGTCATGCATATATAGATATCCATGTGAGTTACGATAAGAATAGATAGCAATTCTATAGATAATGATAAGAACATAAGAGATACAAATCCGAACCCATCATGTTATTCAAAGACTCGGGGAAGACACTCTTAGGCAACCGAATACACTCACTAGGGCTTGCATCTCACCGTTAGCGGTATAAGATTGATAAGATTGAGACTCGACAGACAAACCAGTCAAATCATGCGATGATCTCATAAATCCAACATATTATCATCCATTCACGAACCCATACATAGACGGTGTCCAATCATGCAATGACCATGAATAATGTCATGAAATCACGCATTCAAAGACGACACAAGACGACATCTCTCACGGTAAATGAAACGCACTAGCACCGTGTACATGGCAAGTATGATTAAAAGGCATCCACGGGATCACATTTCCCTGAACTCATACGCGATGCTTACATTTTGCCTATGTAGACTATTTTCCTCCTGGTAGCACGACGATAATAATACGGTCCTAGTCTAAACCTGGCCAGGATCTCGGAATAAACGTGTTCCGATTCGACATGCGATAAACGTTTCGCATCCAAGACTCGGTCTTACAATATATATGCCGAGTACCCCAAATTCGGTAGATCAATTCACGAAAGAGGCGGAAAAACAGCTCAAGCCTCATAACATGCGGTACGCTACATGCAAATAACACCACCTCGCAAGTACACAACATTTGACGGCCGGGTCGATCAACGCATAGCGTTCAACTCCCAACAACGTCGTCGTATGCCCACTAACACATGCATTTAAGCAGTAGGATACCTCTTCGTTCCGACATTCCAGCCTTACGAACGGGAAGGTAGCCAAGGGAATGAGAGTACAAAGCACAAGACAAAATATTGCTTAAACCGTAACATTTGTAAAAACGACTCAAAGTGGTACATATCGAAAACCGTCACAAAACATGTGATACAAGCGAATAAAATATCATATATCCAAAACATGAATATTGTAAGTCACTACGTAAAATTATACGATAAACGGACCATGCGAACTATTATAAATTACGAGTTTTAGAAATTATAGGAAAAACATACAGCCGTCTTCCAGGCCGGGCAGGGGACCGGTGGCCGGTGGGCCGGCTCAGAACACAGGGTAAAACCCAAAAACAGATAAATGAGGTCTGGGCCGGTCAATCGACCGGCGGCCGGTCGACCGGCATAGAGCCCCTCTTCTTACGAAATCCAATTTTCCAAAAATCTTACTGGAGTGTTCCCAGCCGGTTGGCAGACCGGCAGCCGGTCGACCGGCCAGAAACTCCAGTTCATCCGTGAGCTTCCTTTACTTATTCAATCCATTTCAATTCTCATAAATCAATTCTAATAATCATCAACAATCAATATACATCAACCATAATCATCATATAACAACATTCATTAATCATAGCATGGTTTCTAATCTTCCTAATCGTATTCTAATACGATTTCTAGCATATAAACATGTAAAACACGTAAATGATACCGAGTAACCCTTCACCGTTACCTTTATGCGTCTCTACTAATCGTCAAGCTCCTCTTCAATAAGGTAATAGTCTTTGTCGGGATCTTGGAGGTCACCACCTACAAATAGATCGTAAAAAGATGAATACAGTTCATCTTGAGAAAGACGGAAAGCTTGAAAAGCGAGAAAGACGATACTTTTAAAATGAATACAGATAGAGGAAGGTACGGGAAGAAGAATAAGACAAACTTACGTAAATTCTATCAAGTAACGAAGAAGTTACGACAATTCTAAGATCGATATCAAAGAGGGAAAGTTGAGATTTCTTAGAGAGGAAGAAAGCTTGTGTTTGATTTTGTGTTGAATGAAATATTAGGTTAAGGAGAGAGTTGTGTGAGTTATGGAGGAAAAAGTCAAAGACGGTTTCCAAAGTCAAGAAAGTCAAACTCGACTCAAAATTCAAGAAAAGTCAAACTCGACTTAAGACGGGATTTTCATGGAATCTCGCGGAAATTCCAAATACGAACTCGGAAAATCTAAATTCGACTCGAAACATAAAAATGTTAATTAAAACTTAAAATTACTGAAAAGATTTCGTAAAATATTTCTACTAGAAAAATAGGGTACATTTCCGGGTGTGACACCTTTGGCATTGTCGTTTAGGGCACATAAACGAACGACGCATAAAGAGACTTGTTTCATCCAAAGTACTCAAACTATTCGATTACGAATCTTATGGCGTATGCGAATCTTGTCTTCTAGGCAAGATGACTCGTGCTCCTTTTACGGGAAAAGGAACACGAGCAAGTGAAGTATTAGGACTTATACATACGGATGTATGCGGTCCAATGACTATCCGAGCTAGAGGTGGTTATCACTACTTCATTACTTTTACCGACGACTTGAGTAGATATGGATATGTCTACTTGATGAGGCATAAAAGTGATGCTTTTGAAAAATTCAAAGAATTTCAAAATGAAGTAGAAAACCAATTGAATAAAAATATTAAAACCCTACGATCCGATCGTGGTGGTGAATACTTGAACCATGAATTTGATTCACACCTGAAAGATTGTGGTATAGTATCACAATGGACTCCTCCTGGAACACCTCAATTAAACGGTGTATCCGAAAGGAGAAATCGAACTTTATTAGATATGGTTCGATCTATGATGAGTCTAACTGAGCTTCATGATTATTTTTGGGGTTTTGCTATCTTATCTGCAATATTTTCACTAAATCGAACCCCGACTAAAGCGGCAAACAGGACTCCATATGAGATATGGACAGGAAAAGTCCCTTATTTGTCATTTATGAGAATTTGGGGATGCGAGACTTTTGTTAAGAATAAGTCTGACGATAAACTCGCACCCAAATCTGACAAATGTCTTTTTGTAGGATATCCAAAGGAATCACGTGCTTATTATTTCTACAATAAACACGAGGACAAAGTGTTTGTGTCTCGTGATGCAGTCTTTTTAGAAAATGATTTTATTTCTAAAAGACAGCGTGGGAGAAAATTTGAACTTGATGAAGTCCAAGAGCCACAAACCGAAAAGGATGACGAGGAAAACGTTCCCTCTTCGTCTGGTACGGTCATTATTCCTTCGGAACCTAGGAGGTTCAAGCAGAATTAGTCATCAACCTCGACCTGCTCCCTTCTACCTTGGTATTATAGAGGAAGGTGATGACTATAATGTGTTACTTTTTGAAAGTACCGAACCTACTACCTACAAAGCAGCCATTTCTAGTCCTGACTCAAAGCTATGGCTAGGAGCCATGCAATCCGAAATGGATTCTATGTACGACAATCAAGTATGGGACTTGGTTGATTTACCTAAGGAGGTAAGACCTCTTCAGTGTACGTGGATCTATAAGATCAAAAGTGGCATAGATAAACATAATGATGTTTACAAAGCTAGATTGGTGGCAAAAGGTTTCACCCAAGTTCATGGTCTTCACTAGGACGAAACCTTCGCCCCAGTCGCCATGCTTCGATCCATAAGGATTATCTTAGCGGTTGCCGCATTTCATAATTATGAGATTTGGCAAATGGATGTCAAAACCGCCTTCTTGAATGGGATTCTAGAAGAGGAAGTGTACATGACACAACCTGAAGGTTTGTGGATCCATCAAACCCTAAGAAGGTATGCAAACTGAAGAGATTCAATCTATGGTCTTAGCAAGCATCCAGGAGGTTGGAATCATCGTTTCGATCATGTAATTAAACAAAATGGTTTTACTCGAAGCGTCGAGGAACCGTGTTTATACATGAAGTTTAGTGGGAGTAAAGTAACTTTTCTAGTCTTGTATGTAGATGACATACTACTCATTGGGAATGATATTTCAATGCTCACTTCTGTAAAGGAGTGGCTAGAAATACATTTCCAAATGAAAGACTTAGGAGAGGCCCAGCGCATCTTAGGTATCCGGATCTATAGGGATAGATCTAAAAGGATACTAGCATTAAGTCAAGAGACTTATATTGATAAGATTCTTGATCGGTTCAACATGAAAGACTCTAAGAGAGGCTTTCTTCCTATGGGAAGTGGGATCACCTTGAGCAAGTCAGAGTGCCCTACGAAACCCGAGGAGATTTAAAGCATGAAATTGATCCCTTACGCATCAGCTGTTGGATCAATCATGTATGCTATGATGTGCACTCGTCCCGACGTTGCATATGCTTTGAGCATGACAAGTCGTTACCAAGCAAATCCAGGTGAGAGTCACTGGATAGCCGTAAAGAACATCTTAAGTACTTAAGAAGGACTAAGGATTCGTTCTTAGTGTTTGGAGGCGAGACTGAGTTACGTGTAAAGGGTTACACAGATGCCAGTTTCCAAATAGATAGGGATGATATGAAATCCCAATCCGGCTACGTTTATATGATGAATGGAGGAGCTGTTTGCTCGAAGAGTTTCAAGCAAAGCGTTACAGCGGATTCTACAACAGAAGCAGAGTACCTTGCAGCGTCTGAAGCTGCAAAGGAAGCTGTGTGGATTCGGCAATTTTTGGAAGGACTAACAGTAGTCCCTACTGCCAAAGATCCTATCACAATTTATTGTGATAACAGTGGGGCTATTTTTCAGGCAAAAGAGCCAAAGTCTAGTAACAAGTCTAGACATGTACTTAGGAAATATCATGTAATTAGAGATTACGTGGACAGAAAGGAAATTGACATTTGTAAGGTTGGGACAGATGACAACATTGCTGATCCTTTAACCAAGCCATTATCAAAGGCTAAGCATGATGGTCATGTCGTCACAATGGGATTGAGACGTGTACCAGAATTCCTTTAGATTATGTAATATGTAATAATTGAATGTTGTATTAATTATTTCATATATGATAATGGCATTCATTGTTCGAGTTTTATTTTAAACTTTTTTTATTTAGTTTGACTAAATTTAATACTTTGTTTATCCGAATAGATTGTTGGACCCTATTCAAGTGAATAGGACGAACTTAGTATTTTGTCCATAGTCACTCAATGAGGTGACGTCTCGAAATGACTAGATTGTAAGTCGATCGATGGTTGGTTCAACACCATGGGGTCATGGAGATGACGATGTTTACATAGACAGACTGTATGACACTCTGTCGATAATGACATTGTAGAGCCCTTAAATCAATTATTTGATGCCTGGTAGGCAGGGTCTCTATATATTCCTATAAGTCGATTCTTTTGATTGGCGACCGTCTATCTGAGTCGGTGCAGTTTTCGATTGGTTTTGGTTGATGTTCTAGGTCGTGCCGTAAAAGGAGGCCGATGAACTTCTTCTGGATCATGGTGATCTGCATCATACAGAGTAGATGGATCAACATGAATTGTCCACCCACGTTGGGTAAAAACATCTTTGGGCCACTCGAGGAGAAGTTACTGTAAATGCGTGGCCACGCTCGGAAAGAGATCTATGGTAGATTTTCCGGTCAGACAGTTACTCTCCCTATCGAGAAAACCACTCTAGATATTATCAATCGCAAGTGCGACCTGAAAGACACCTTGCGTTGAGTGGGAGATGTGATAAAGAGACAAGAGAATTGGTGACGCACACTTGTGTCAGACAAGTTGGAGATTGTTGGAGTAGGTGTCCTCCACAAATAGTGCGCCACATAATAAATCTTATTAAGGAATATAATTGGGATATTTATTGACTATATATATGATTAGTCATTTGATTAACGTAAATCAATAACGGTTGGCTGACTAGAGTTTGACGTTATTGTCGTATGACGGCGGTGATCAACTGATCCCTTTCGGTCACACCTAAAGGATGAAATCCAAATAGTAACTAATTATTTGTATACGATACAATTAAATATTAGTACATTAACATATATTCGATATGTACGAGAGTTAATGTTAGATATTGATTACGAACTCAAATTCGTAGCTTCTTTTTCCAATTAATGCGATAATTGACTAATAATTTATATCTTATTTTAATACGATTAAATAAGATTCAACTTAGTAATTAATCGTTAAATTACTAAATTAGTTGAGGTTTTGAGATAGAGGTAATTAGTTGATTATATTTACAAGGAGTTGTAAAATAAATTAACTAAGCATTGTGGGCCCATTATATATTGATATAATGGTAAAATATTACTTAAAATGTTAAGTACATATTATTTATTTAATTGAGTCATATAATTGTTATATGATCAAATTAACACTTAATTATACAAGATATTTAACCATATGATCAATAAGTATTTGTGAGACAAATATCAAAAATCAAAATGGACCTAACTAGGCCATTGTGGCCGGTTAGATTGTAGTTACAATGGTGATGATTGTTGTTCTTGTTTATACTCTTTAGTTACTAATTGAAAGTGACATAACAAGTAGAATATAGTCATCACTTATACTACAACACTTCACCCTAATGCATGTGACTAAAATAAGCAAAATAAGAGCCTTGTAGAGCTCAATATGACCGGCCATATTGCCTATAAAAGGGCAATATGGTTGATCATTTTATTCATTCAATTCATGCTTATTTTCTTACTTCTCTCAAAAACTCTTCTTCTATCTAAAAACTCTCAAATACTAATATTTACTAAGTATTACTAGTGTGGTAATATAGTCATAATATTAGTAGTATTATATCTATCTTATTATCTAGTTAATAATAAGGATAGATTATTTGGGTTAATGTTGGTGCAACTTAGAGGAGATCTTCTACTTTGGAGATTACTTGTGTTCATCCATATTTGTAGCTCAAGAACAACAAGAAGGAGTTCTTGTTGTGCCCTTATATTTTCCATATCAATGTGAGGAAATTTCTTCTTTTATATAAATGTCTTTATATTTGCATGCATGTTACATAGATCATTAAATACTAAATTAACAAGTAATTTAGCAACTAATTAGAAGAGTCTAATTAAGGTCTATGGACTTTCATAAGGGACATGATATTTAAATTTAGTAAAATTTATATTTAATAGATATAAACGTACGATTTTATTTTTGTAAGAATATTTGATATTAAATTTAAATAAGTGAAAGTAAAACTATTGACTATAATTCTATAACTCATTTTCATTTTTCAACTAAACTCATTTTTATTTCTGAATTAAACTCATCTTATAATCAGTCTCTTTCGACATCGCATTTCTCGTCTAAAAAATATCACCCTCGTTTTCATTTCAAATCATTTTGGCTAAAAAATGGTTCACCCCTGTTTTGTCTTAAAAAATATCAATCACCCCCGTCTATAAAGTTATTTCCCAAACGTAAAACAAAGCACACTATTCACCTTAAATTCAACTTGTTTGTGTTTAAAAGTGTGTCAATAATGTGTCCAAATACCATGAACACATGTCTGAGACGTGTCCAAATGTCATGGACACGTGTCGGACATGTGCCCAAATAAATGAAGAAAGTTAGAAGCGGCTTTATAGGTGTCCAGCATGTTTAGGCGCGTGTCCCACGAGTGTCGTGTCGGACACGGTTGTCGTAACTTATGTCGGCAAATTTTCATTTTTATATTTCTAATATAAGATTTTCAATACAAATTAATAAAGAACATTATAAATAATAACAATAACAATAATAAGAATAATAATAATATTTTTTTTAATACTTGGTGGGTAGGCGGGTATTAGATGGGTATGACATAAAATCCACCCCCGCCCCACCATCCATGACGAGTTGAATTTTTGTACCCATATTCCCGCCCAACTGGAGCGGGTGCGGACGGAACCCGCTTATACCTGTCCCGATGTCATACCTAAAGGTGTGTCCTTGCTACCTAGGTTTTAAGATTCTTTTCTCTTTTTTTTCTTCCTTTTTTAGGGGTAAAAGATTAAAAATACGTCTTACATTCCATTTATTTCTTTACATAAGCGAAATGTATTTCGCACGTCGTATTCTTGAAATTTACCAATTTTTTCATGATACCCAATTTTTTATGTTGGTGATCATGGTACCCTTATAAGGTTTATATTTTGTGCTCAAGTAGCCCAAAAGTCTAAATTTTTTTCATCTTCCTTATAACGTCGTTAATAATATTTCTTTACCAACTTAATTGACACTAGTTTTCCATATCAAACATTTAAAAAAAATCCTCATTACATAATTGTCTCATCCTTGCACCAATCTCAACTTATCAATATACATACACCTGCCTAACCACCATCATCAATTGACTAGGGCCCAAGTTTGAAAGGGGCTCATTAGAGGCAGAACAAAAGGTATGTTATAGACTATAGCCCCAGTTTTTTTAACATTCGCAGGATTGCCCACCTTGACCTCAAACGAAACGGCGCAAACACAAATTATTACATGTATAATTCAAAATTAGGAAAGTAGTTTAGGGATTAAACATCTTACCAAATAATAAGAGGTAACAAGTTCTATTCTCCATGGCTTCTTTCCATCGTTAATATTTTTTTTGTAATTCATTATTTGTTTTTGTTCAAATGAGCGAACTATGTCGTGGGTGAGAATAGAACCCCCAATTTCATGTTTGGGACAAGAGTGCTCTTACCACTTGAGCTACCTCTCGTTCTCTTTTGGAATTCATTATAGTGTTAACTTTTGTTTAGTCCTTTACTTATATTTTTGTGGGCCAATTTAAATTAAATCAAATACTACCCAGTTGAGATTTTGTACGAATTATTTTTACTGTAGCAAAATTTGTAAGAGTTATACGTTCAATGGACTTATCTAATAACACTAATATCTAAAATTTGGAAGAATTTTGATCTTTCACAATTGTTTGACGATAAAGAGTTGGATTATAAGATACTTAATTAAATAATTTTCTGTCAGTATTTTGGAAATGAGTAAAGGACCCGCATAACTGCTCACGATGGACTCTCGTGGTGTCGTTGGTGAAGGAATCAGGGTGTTTTAAATCCTATTTTTTTCATCAATTTTTATTAACTTAATTCATGATTGTTGATTTCTATTATGCGCGTTTTTGCGCTACTGTTGTTGGCTTGTTGCGTTTACTGAATTGTACACATGAATTACTTGAACGAATTTTTTTTAAAAGGGTCTCATTTTACAATTGTGCCCAGGCCAGGGCCTCAAAAAGTTCAGGACCGACCTTGATAAACACTGCACTCCAACCTCACCAATACAAATATCATCGTCTCTACCCTATTACAACTTACTTTCGCCAACACTAATATCTAAAATTTGGACTTATCTAATAACACTAAAATTTGTAAGAGTTATACGTTCAATGGACTTATCTAATAACACTAATATCTAAAATTTGGAAGAATTTTGATCTTTCACAATTGTTTGACGATAAAGAGTTGGATTATAAGATACTTAATTAAATAATTTTCTGTCAGTATTTTGGAAATGAGTAAAGGACCCGCATAACTGCTCACGATGGACTCTCGTGGTGTCGTTGGTGAAGGAATCAAGGTGTTTTAAATCCTTTTTTTCATCAATTTTTATTAACTTAATTCATGATTGTTGATTTCTATTATGCGCGTTTTTGCGTTACTGTTGTTGGCTTGTTGCGTTTACTGAATTGTACACATGAATTACTTGAACGAATTTTTTTTTAAAAGGGTCTCATTTTACAATTGTGCCCGGCCAGGGCCTCAAAAAGTTCAGGACCGACCTTGATAAACACTGCACTCCAACCTCACCAATACAAATATCATCGTCTCTACCCTATTACAACTTACTTTCGCCAACCTAATCCTAACAACAGTTGAAAGTGCAGTTCTGAATCAACTCTTCGAAATCTTATCACGACACACAGTTTAAATCAACAACAAATAGGATGGATTAATAAATTATTGTGTATGTTGATTTACTAAAGTGCAGAAACCAAAGCAATAACAAGTATCATTTTGTTCAACTACTAAATATCATTTGAATATCAAATAACCTAGGTTGTGTAGTCATAGGCAATAACACTGACAGTTATAGTGGGGTTGGCATCGACAATGGTAAATATGGGAAGTGGCCATTTGGGGTAAGGGTTGAGAAATCGACAGGGTGTATATGCTGTGATGATTAGTGGTGGTAGATGGTAAATGTCAAATGAGTTTGGCTGGTTGTGTAATCATTGGTGGGTGTGGGTTGAGGGCTCGAGGCTACAAAAAGGAAAAGGGCGTAAGAGTGCATAACTTTATTAATATGATCAGTATTGTTAATCCTCTTTCTCAAATCCATTAATTATAGCGTTTTAGAATAACTTGTGACATATCAATTACTCTGTTAAAAAGCGAACAAAAGTTTGTAAATTTGGCATATTAGGCAAAAATCATATGAAACAAGTATTAACAACTGAGGTTACATTAACCTCAAGATAGAACCTAAGGTTATATTACCCTCAACACATAACCTGAGGTTACACTTACCTCAACACAAAACTTGAGATTACACTAACCTCAACACATAATTACATTAACCTCGACTATACCCTCATAGCTGGATTTGACGTAACATTAACCTCAACTATATTCTTGACATAAAACACGAGGTTACATTAACCTCAACACAGAACTTGAGGTTACATTAACCTCAAGTATAACCTTGATATCAGATGCGAGGTTAAAGTAACCTCAAGCTTAACCCCGGCATGACGTCAATTTAGTGGATAAACCCTAATTATCGACACAAAACCCTAGTCTCTCCTCTTAAGAGAGACCACGACACCACCCGCACTTCTTTAGGTCGTGAGCCAACATAGCGACGTTATCTCGCACAACCATCAAATATTGTAATTGAAACAACAACATTAAATTCATGAAACATAGAAATCATGCGCATTAACATCAGCACAATCAAATAATTATACAATTAGCCATTAGATCATGCTAATTAATTCACTTTTTATAAACACAGTTAAAAGAAAGCACCTAGTTACCTTTTTAGCAAATAAATTATGGAAGATTCTTTTCTATCACGTAACAATCCTCCTCGGGTCCACCAATGAAGCCTTCATTATCATCATCCACGTGCCAAAGATGAGAAACGACCATAATAATAATCTAGCAAAATAAACTATAAAAACTGTAATAAAATAAATAGGCTTACGACGAAGAACGATGGATCTAAGAAGATGGATTTATCTAGGCTTGAGTAGGAGCAAAAAATGATGAAGAAAACATAATAGGCGTCACAAATCCTTAGGAGGAAAAGAACAACACGCCACAAGAGGAGGAAGGAGGAAGGAATGTGATTAGGTGTAGGGTTTAGAAAAGGTTTTTTTTCATAATGTATCTAATATTAGGTCACTTTGCACGGTAGTACCTAATATTATTTTTTTGCCCAAAAGTACCTAAAGTTGTATGCCATTTGTTAACAAGTACTAATTCACGTACTCTGTAAAAAAAAAAGTTAACTTCGGGGTTTGACTTAACAAAAAAATGTGAATTTTTATTATTCTTTTCTTAATCTCTTTCTCTAAAGCCAGTTAGTTACATAATTTAACTATTTTTCTTCCTCTCTTATGTCACCTCATATATCAACTCTCAACTTCACCACTTTCTCTCTTCGCTCCATCTTCCGCCTCATTCACCTTACCTCCTCCCTTGATAACCACCTATCTTGCTATCTTCACTTTCTCCGCCTTTATCATTATCACTTTATATATTCTTTCACCTCCCCAATGTATCTCCAAAACTCCTTTCTTTATCCTCTATCCTCAACGCCTTCCAACTTCAATATTTTTTTATTTTCTCCAACTCTACATTTGCTAATGATAACGCATCTTTCGTCGAGACTATAATAAGGGTGGTAGAAAGAGCAATAAACGTTGATGATGGAAAGAGTGGTTAGGGGTGGTGTACTACTCCGTATTTTTTTAGCCCGGTACTCGGTCGATTAGGTCGTACTCGAACGAGTAGGCGGTGAGTGTTTCTTAGGTAGGTTGTTGTCTAGGTGGCACTCGGTCAAGTGAGTGGAGTACTCGACCAAGTGTAGGGTACTCGTCGAAGTGTTCATTGTACTAGGTTGAGTGCTTCAGTCTGATGGGTAATTCAAGCGATTTTGAATTAGGACGATTAAGAGTATATAAAACATTTTGTCGGTTTCCTAATCATATTATTAACCCTAAAAGATTTCTCTAAACACTCATAATCCTCCTAATCTCAATTCTAAGCTTGTGATCATCCTCGTTACTAGTTCGGAATCATTCTTTGCGTCGATCTTTATCGTAAGTATCCAATCACTCTTCTAATTAATATTGTTTGGTATAATTGATTAGAACCCTAATCTGAGTTCGGTTTGGGATTAGGGTAATTGTGATTAGTTGTTGATATTACAATTCTTTGTATTATTGTTAGGAGGGGACTTCGTAGAGGTGCAATTCTAGCCTTGCGTGATCTTATCATTTTGCATTGCTTTTAAGGTAGGGTTTTCCCTACTCACTACAATTCTATATTGATTGTTGATGATGATTATGATGCTGATTACGATGATGATTCTGATGCTGATTACGATGATTGTGACATTGGTTATGATGTTGATTGTGGTTGATAATGTAGACCATTTTTGGGGATGGTTCCACCTCTAGGTCTCTCCTCTTGTAGCTCCCGTCACAAGGGAGACTTGCACATTAAGGAGCCGAGCTACGCTCATTGCGATGATCGGGTATTTTGATGTCCAATGCTGTGATCTTGAATTGGCAGGGGTATGTATCTCGTTGCGATGGAAACCCGACTACTAGGTGCGATAAGATCCATCTTGGTTACCAGAGTATGGAGATGATGTTGATCAATTGATATGATTGTGTTGCTATTTTGTATTGACATTTGCTCATGTATGATTATACTGGCCCCATGTTGTTTTCTAAAACTGTTGCGATCCATTGAGAAATGATGAGCAAAAGTTTAGAAGATAATCTATTGAGCATGCTTGGGTTGTCGGGGGTCGCCGCTTGATGATGAGTCGATTAGCTTCTGCAGTGTCTCGATGTCGAGACAGTCTTTTGGATTTCATTGTTTGGATTTTTGTCAGTTGTATTACCTTGAGATTTTGGTTATTCAGTTGTAATCATTTTAAACTTGACGTACTCAACTAAATGTCGTTTCTTTATTGTCAATTTGATATGTGCTACCTCAGGCAACCGAGATGGTAGCACTCCCATTTGTTAAGGTATGCTTGGTAAGGCACTTTGGTATGCGCGAGTGTCACAAAGTGCTATCGGAGCGACAATTTTGGAACCTAAAACCAATGAGCATAGGAGTGTCTAATTAAAATGAACCCGGGTAGGAGTTATTTGGTGCTACTGCAAAGATTTGAAAACGTCCTAAAATTGCAATTTTGCCTTTACAACTCCTAGTCGGTAACGACGGGGATGTGTCGTGATTGTGTTTTATGTGATGCCTTGTTTGTATGTGGTTGATAAAATCATTGCATGAAATATGATATGGCAAATGTGGATGATATATGTGGAGTATGTTAGTTATGAAAACTAATATATTAAATTTTCTAATACAGAAATTAAATTACCATAATTTAATTATACATGATCTAGTGCATGCATGTATGTAGACCTGGCAAATAGATCAGGTCGTGTTCATGTCAATTTTAAACGGGTCACCACTACCTCAACCCTAACTCGACACAATTACATAAACGGGTCATTTGTCTCAACCCTTACCCAACCCATTTAATTTTTTCTATAACCCAACCCGACCTGTTTAACCCATTTATCTTTTAGCAGGTCATTTTTAACCCACTTAACCCGTTTAACCCAATAAACTGATACAATAAACAAAACTTTATAGCCCTATTGTCCAAAAAATTATGAATGATAATGCTTATTTTTATATGTTTGGTTGGATAATTGACACAACCCAAATATATTATGACACTTTTAAGTAAACGGGTTATTCGTGTCGGGTTCGTGTCAAAAGAAGTGAACCCTAACCTGGCCCGTTTAACTTTCGTATTGTATCCGTGTCAGCCCAATTACTTAAATGAGCCACAATGTCTTAACCCTAACCCGCTAAATTCGTGTCGGGTTCGTGTCGTGTTTCCGGGTCGTGTTAATGATTGCCACCTCTACATGTATGAATAAGTGTATAAAACTACAAATAAGAAAAAATTTCCTTACAAAGCTTTATGGAAATGGTATACTACAACTTTTGTAGTTTTACAACCTGAATATAAGAGCTCCTTAAACCTTAATCCAAAGTACGATTACTCCTCCTTGTTGCACCCAAGGTTTGCCCCAAAATAGTAGTTTTATTAACTAGATAATAACTAAGACTAACCCTTAATAATACTACAAATATTACTAATTATTAGTAATATAAGATGTATATTATTTATTGTGATTTTATGTGATGAAGATTGGATGTTGATGATGAACAATAAGATGAACAATTCAACTTATTGTCCAATTTTTTGTTCTTAAAATCATCAAGTGTAATGACCATAGTGTTGGGGTATTTATAGGAGTTTAGGGTAGTGGAATATGATGTAATTGTCCACTTATAAGTGGAAATATTGCCTAATTTCCACCTAATAATGAGTGGGCATTTTTCGGTCCAAATTATGGGTTTTGGGTCCATTTTTGATTTTTGATATTTGTCCCACAAATACTTATAAGTCAAATACTTAATTAACTAATATATTTATAACTCCTTGTAATATTTATGAGTTAATTACCACTACTTCACAATATATATAAACACCTCAAGAAATTTAGTAAATTAACCTTTAATAATTAAATTTCACTTTATTTGATCATATCAAATAGGACAAATATTTTATTAGTCAATTACTACATATAAAATATTTTGGTCTGAGTTCAAAACTCGTTCATCACATTTAAAACTCACTTGACTAATCTTTAGTCAATATTAATAAGGGACTAACTGAAATGTATCTTTATACAATATAATTAGTTTTTCCATTGAGGTTCCTCCCTATAGGTGTGACCGAGAGGGATCAGTTGGATACCGCCGTTAAACGACAGTAACGTCTAACTCTAGTCAGCTGAGCGTTACCGATATATGTTGACCAACTGACGAGTACGTTATAAATATATCGCAAATTTATTTCTTTAATGAGATTTATTTAGTAAACGCACTATTGTGGAGGACACCTACTCCAACATAGTATTGAGACGAGATGTGGTGAAATGAGAAAGTGATATGATGATTAGGATGGATGTATGTTTTATTAAATGCGTTTAGGAGCATGTCATTAAGGTATTGTAATGTAATTATATGATAGAAGTATGAGTTGGGACCAGACTTTTGCATGAATCCACTGAGTGAGGCATGAGACTCGACTGAGTATGCGGTACTCGACCGAGTGTGGGAATTGAGATTTCTGGGTTAGCTACTAGAATGTGGCACTCGGGCGAGTGGAATGAGATGCTTGACCGAGTTTGTGGTACTCGGCCGATTATTGAGTTATAAGGCTCAACGACCAAGTGAAAGATTCAGGAAATTTTGGGTAGCTTTTGGTTGTGGTGTACTCGACCGAGTGTATGGAGCTCGGCCGAGTGACCTTGTGCACTCGACCGAGTGCGTTGATTGCAGGGTTGAATTTTCTTTTTAGTAGTAGGCTATGTGCTTACGTTTAAAATTTATCTTAATGAAGTTAAGATGCCGCTAAAGAGATCTAATGCGATGGCTAGGGCCACTGAGATAAGAACGTAGGAAGTGGCTAGGTTGATCGAGAAAAATGAAGCGCTCATCGAGGCCCTGAAGAGTGTGGGGAGAGATAGGGAGGTAGTAGTTGATGCCACTACGATAAGCATGGCTGACTCTCGTCATCGACCCACTACGTATGATGGCACAGGTGCTCCAAATTTGCTCGACAACTAGCACCGCGAGATGGAAAGTATCTTCGAGGTAGTGAAATGTCCCAAGAATATGCAATTGGACCAGGTTGTATTCTACTTGAGGAACCAAGTCGGGAAGTGGTGGTTCCGTGAGAGGGTGCCTATGAGAGATTATATCAAGGATCCGGGGAGGATTAGATACCTTGGGAAGAGTTTAAGGCAGAGATGAGGCAAATATTTGTGCCAGAGCACGTTAGGAGTAAGTTGAGAGCGGGGTTTAATTCGTTTAAGATGGCTGAGGATATGACCATGACAGAATACTATGTTAAGTTTAATGAGTTTGCGAGCTATGCAGAAGATATGCAGATGAGCCAGAAGGCTTTGGTCCATAGGTTTGATAAGGGGTTGACCTTCAGAGTGATGGATAAACTATCAACGAGGGTGGTTTATGATCTAAAGGAGGCTTATGAGATAGCTGGTCAAGCTGAGCGACTAGCTGACATGACTAAGGATGCAAGGGAGAGTATGAGTGGGAAGAGGAAGGCTGACAGTGAGGGTGGAGGCAACTTCAGTTATAAGCGTGGTAACTATATCCAGTTTAGGTCATACTTTGGGAGAGCTAGCTATGATGGCGGCCCGCTTTATAGTGGAAAAGGCGGTTGTACTTCGAGGAAGACATCCGGGATTCTGTGCCATAGTTGTGGTGAAATTGGCTATAAGAGGTTTGAGTGTCGGAGCCCCGGAGGAGGAGGAGGTTATCAGCAGAGCTATTTGAATGGTCCGAGTCAGAGTATGGTTAGTAACCGTCCGGCGGGGTCATGGAATAATCAGGGTGGTTAGAGTGCTAAAAGTGGTGGCTTCAACCGCAATAGTAGGAACTATCAGCGCCCGAGTCCATGTCCGAGTCCAAGTCTACTGCATCGGTGAGCACGGGTGCAAGGTGGGGTTAGAAGAGCAGTGGTAAACTGTTCATGATGGACAAACAAGCGGCAGAGGATGATACTGAAGTGGTGACGGGTACCTTTCTTATCAATAATAAACCGTCTTTTTTTATTTGATTTGGGGGCAACCCATTTTTTCGTGTCTATAATTCATGCTTTAATTTTGGGTTTGGGAAAAAGTGAGCTTGTAAGAGATGAATTATTTATATCGTTGGCGGAGTTCGTGTTTTGTTTTAAATTGTATAGAGGGGTGTCTATAATTGTGGCGCAGGTGAATTTCCTTGTTGGCTTATTTGAGTTTCCTTTAGACGGGTTTGAGTTCATTGTCGGGATGGACTGATGGTTAAATATAAGGCGAACATTGATTGTCATCACAAAAAGGTGTCATTGAGGGGTCCTAAGTGGATTCGAGTGTCCTACCGAGGCTTTTTAGTGAAGCCGAATGTAAAGATTATTGCAGCTATAACCTTAAAGTCTTATTTGAGGAAATGGTACCCGATATATCTTCGTCATGTGAGGAATACTCGAATTGAGGAGCCATCAGCATCTAGTATAGCGGCCGTGAAATATTTTTGGGATGTCTTTCCAAATGAGATACCAGGATTACCTCCAAAGAGGGATATTGACTTTAGTGTGGAGTTGAAGCCGGGGACGGGTCATATCTCTAAGACCATGTACCGTATGGGACCGAAAGAATTAGAAAAGTTGAAGAACCAACTGAATTTGTGGTTGGATAAGGGTTATATAAGACCGAGTGTGTCACCGTGGGGCACACCAGTTTTGTTTTTGAAGAAAAAGAATGACAGTTTACGGTTATGCATTAATTACCGCAAACTGAACCATGTTACGGCTAAGAATAGATACCCATTGCAGAGGATCGATGACTTGTTTGACCATTTGAGTGAAGCGTGGGTGTTTTCGAATATTTATTTGAGGTCGGGTTATCATTAACTGAGTATCAAGGATGACAAGATTCCAAAGAAAGATTTTCGTTTGAGTTATGGTCATTATAAGTATGTGGTGATGTCATTTAGGTTGATTAACGCGCCAACAGTATTTATGGACCTTCATAACCGGATCTTTATTCCATCCCTGGACACTTTTGTGGTGGTCTTTATTGATGATATCCTAGTCCTTCATAACAGTATTTTAGCTCGGTTTTGTATGTCATTTGTGCTTTGTTAAGCCGTTTTATGAGCTAATATCGTCTTCTAGGCGAATTCCTATGTTCTAACCTGTTTTGTAGGGAAAGTGACGTTTCTACGCCCTTTTTCTATATTCCCGAGCATTTGCCTAGAACCCGACGATTTGAAGAAGCAAGCTTGACCAAGTGAAAGGCATTTCAAGAAGGTTCACTAATTCAAAAGAGAGAAGAAGTAAAGACGATGTCGCAGTTGTCAGAAGATCAATCAGTTAGGCGAAGAATTCATCGTTTTACATCAAACCCTATCAACAAACCCGACTCAAGAGGGCAAGGGGGATGATGGAAGTCAAGTCATATGCAAGGGGAGATGAAACGAGAGTCAAAGCTTCTAGAATGCAACTTACCCGATCGGGTAAGTGTGTACCCGATCGGGTATCCCTGCTGCTTCGAGCAAATTGCTTCAACTTCCTCCTTTTGTCCTATATGTTCAATGCTCGACCCCTTCCCCACGAAACCCTAATTCTATATAAAGGATGCTCCAGCCACTCTTCTCAACATATCCTCTTATCATCCTTTCTTCTCTTCTTACATTTCTCTTTAGGTTAGAAAACCTAGATCAAGAGGGGAGAGCCTAGCCTCTCTTCTCTTGTCTAGAACATTTTCTTCTTTTTCATCTTTAGTTCTTAGTCTATTTCCGTCTTTTGTATATCAAAACCTTATCTTAGATCAATAAGAATGTCATCTTTGTAATCTACTTTGTTGGGTTCAAGTGTTGTAATTCAAGGAACGATTATTCTATGCAAGGGATTTCTATTATTGTTATCGCTTTCGTTGTTGATCGTCACCTAGGTATTTCTATTTTATCCTTTGCTTAATGTCTTTATGTTTTCCATTTGATTGTTATTTTCTATCCATGTTATCTTAGATTCATTTTAGTATCGTTATAATCGTCATTTCATTTCATTAGATTGTCAATTTAGCGTCGTTATTATCGCCATATAAAGAGTCTTAAACTATTGTCAAAATCAAATAAACATGTCTGTCCTAGTTTTTGTTATTAACTTCATCTTAGATTTAGACATCGCCATGAGTGAGTAGTCACCTTTCTAGGGTGTAGGGTAGCCATGTTAGGTTAATTAAAAGATGATAATTGGATAAAAGAAATTGTGCTTTTAAAACATTGTGTCTATGCATGTTTGGACTATAACGATAGTTGACGATTTCTGATCAAAATCATTGACTAGAATGGAATTCTTTTCCAAGGTAGAGATACGTGAATTGAATAGACAAAGCATGACATGGTAGATTAAGACCTAGTAAATTGCCTAAAAGCCTGCTAGACCATCTGATCTATGATTGTAATGAACACATCATTCTTACGAACTCACAATGAATTATTTGCATGTTCCATATCCAATTGCATCAATATGTTAATCTACATGTGTGAACCTACTTCCCTAGATGTTTTTCATCATTGTTAATTCATCACTTGTTTTATTGTTTTCATTTCCATTTGCTTTTATTTCGTTTTCGTTTATGCCTTTTATTAGTTTAGACATCATAATCCCAAAACCCAGAAACACGTTAGATAAAACCCAATTGCGAGACATTCCACATTCTATAGGAAACACCATCTCCCTGAGGATCGACCCCTACTTCCCTAATTAAATTAATTTGTTATTAGCCTAGTCTGGGTAATTTATCTTTGTATCGGGCTTACGACAGGCACGATCAAATTTTGGAGCCGTTGCCGGGGAGCACGGTTTAGTTTTCCTCTTCTTGTGATTTTTATCGCAATTAGTTTTATCTAGTCTTTAGGAACCCAAATTCCTTTAGACCTCTCTTGATTTTTCATCTTAGCTTTCAATCTTATGCCCAGATCTTCTAGACTAGGGATCCCTATCTCTTTAGACCCCGACCTAGAAAGAACTCTGCGTAGGAGACGAAAGCTATTCAACGAAATTTCAAAAGCTTCTGATACTTTAAGTTTAGATCGTATTCATGAGAAATACTCGGATATTTTATCTAATCTTGAAGGAGAAGAAGATCCATTCTCATCTCCATTCTCAAAATCAATCAACTTTCAAACAACACTCCATCTTCATCTTCACAAAAGAAAATGGTTCGACTTTCAGACCATTCCAAACCTACCGCAGAAACACTTCCAAGGGGTATTTCTACACCCCAAATCGCAGCCCAAAACTTTGAAATCAAACCTGCCTTCATTAACCTTATAGAAAGAAGCCAATTTAGTGGCAATGCCACAGAAGATCCCAACCTTCACATCCAAAACTTCTGTGACTATTGCTCCACTATTAGATAAACTGGAGTCACCCAAGGGCAAATTAGAGAGATGCTCTTCTCATTCTCTTTGAGGGGTAAGGCAAAGTTGTGGATACATAACCTTGATAAGGTTACATTAGGTATCACCGATTGGGAGAGTTTAGCTCTTGCCTTCTACCAAAAGTACTTTCCTCCAGAAAAGACCGCTTTGTTGAGAAGTCAAATCACTGGTTTCCGACTAGTCGGGTTTGTCGCGGTCCCGATACAAAAATAATTACCCGCACTTAGGCTAACAACATAAGGAATGTAATTAGGGAAGTAGGGTGTCGATCCTCAGGGAGTACGTGTTAACTATGAATTGCTATGGATTGATTTTCATTTAAGTTCGAGTCACTTTAGGTGGTTGTCTAAACTATTAACATAAAATAAAATGACAAGTATATAAATGACGATATGTAAATGACAAATATGTAAATTGCAAATGAAAAACTCAGAACAGAACACTTACCCGATCGGGTTGTCATATACCCGATCGGGGAACCCCTCTGATCCGAATAACAACAACTAAATTCTAACTAAAAACGATATTTAAATGACAATATTGAAAGCCTAACTAACTAAACTAATAAACTAGACAATAATAATAAAGTAAACTATCTAAGAACGAGAATAGAAAGACGATAAAGTAAACTAGCTAGATAATAACAAAATAAACTATCTAAACGGTAAGATAAACTAACTAATCAAATTGAATAGTGAAAGAGAAATACATGTAAAACTAATTAAAAGTTTCATTGATACCAACATTAGAATTACTATGATTGTCTAGGCCTTGTAGCAGTATATTCCTTTCGGATTCGTACCGACCTTTTAGTGGGTCCTAACGTCCTTTCAGCATGGTTAGGTCACTAAACCCCTATTGGTAGTCCTAATTCCCATCCCAACTCTCGTTATAAAGATAGAAATTGACTAATACAAACGATTGTTTAGGGCCACTAAACATAGTTATAGAATTTGACACGACCAAAGGAAGAAACAACTAGATGGTTCAAATGGTATCTACTCTTCTTTTAATTCATTTAACTCGTGAATCATTTCAATATTACAACTCTATTTATTTTATTTACACAATGATAATTTTACAATATTAGAATTAATCTAATTTATATGATCATGTGATTAAGTAAATTAACAAGAAAAAGATGTATGAAATTAAACTATGAAATGTAAATACTAAAGTGATTATGGTGACTATGTTAATAATGATTCTAATGACAATCTTTAGGATTATATGATTAGGTAAATTATAATGTGATATGTTAAATAATATTTCGGTTTTAACTAGATTAACTTTAGATTGATTTCCTAACAACAACAATATTATAAGAATATATGATATTAGTGAGATTATAGTTCATGATGATTAAAATTGCATAAGTAAATCAAGGGTAGAGAATTACCGTAATTGGAATACGATTATGTAAGAAATAAAGTAAAGAACAATTGTCTAACCCAATAACAAAAGCTATGAAAACACTAGAGAAATACTAAGAAAACTATAATCTATAACTTGTAAGGAAGAAATAAACTACTAAATGTGTTATTGTATGAAAGTAAAAAGATGCTAAGATATATAAGATATGAGATGATAATAGATAATTGGATGGTTGGATGATTGGATAGATAATTGTGTGTGATGATCATTGACTTTTATAGGGATGCATGACTGCTGATCCCTCGTCCAAATTCATACCCTAGTCAAAGCATTAATGCACTCATTTAAGCTCGGTTTGAAGAGGAGCCAAGTAACGTCCACTTGAAGAAATACCCGATCGGGTATTGGGTAATCCGATCGGGTTTTTGTGTAAGATGGATTTTCCGTCTTTTCATCTTAGGCACGGAATCCTATGCCTTGGTCTTGGTCAATGCAATGCGGAATTGGGCTTGGGCCGATCTTCTCTTGACTTGGGTTGATATTTCCTTTTAAAGTTCAAAGCCAAAGTCCAAAATAAATCCAATTGAGGAAAGATGTAGCGGAATCGTAATCAAATCGTGAACTGGCTATCATCAATTCCTTGAAAACTCGTATCCTAGTGTCTTTGCTCCATAAAGTAGGAAAATATAGCAAAACCGCTTCATTTCCTATAAAACGAGTCAAAACACGCAAAACAACTAGAATAGCAATATTAGCTCGTTAATCACTTAACAAAGTGCATAAATCGTATAGAAATCGAGCTAAAACGGGGGATAAATCAGAACAAAATATCACTTATCAAACTCCCCCAAGCTAAACCCTTGCTTGTCCTCTAGCAAACATAACAATCATAACTAGGACAAGGGTAGCTAACAATGATCAATCTATCATACGAATCTAAAAAAGTAAGCTCTTAATAAGTAGATGGATCATAAGCCCGCAGCAACAAGGGCGAAGGAAAATGCAGATCATGGTTGAGATTTACATAACGACGCAGCATAGAAAATATTCTTTGGACCTTTTCAGCTCTTGCATGATCTTTTTGACAATGGACTCTTACGGTACACTCTTCACTCAAATTTTTGTAAAATAGGAAATATTGGTTCAAATTTAAAGTGACACTCACCTATCTACAACTTATAAGAATGTGCCCGCAGTCTAGTATGGTAGACAATCCAAAATCATTAAGTAAAACTAATCATGATCAAAATAAAATGTAAGAAGCACTAGTAAAGTAAAGAAGAGGCTTGGGAAATTTGGGTTAGAAAGTGGACAACGATTTTGGTCATGTGGAGCTTAAAGTCAAGCTAGTAATAACCAAATGTGTAGTGGATACTCAATCCAAATCATACCAATTCCCATCATCCCATCAACAAAAGTCAAAGCCAAAAGCAGCATATTGGCTTATTAAACATGACAAACCAAATTACGACTTCCCATAATTTTCTTTCTTTTCATTTCATGGAAGCGTTTTTCCTCTTTTTTTTTTTTTTTTTTTTTTTTCTTTTGAGCTTTCAATTTCATTTCATTTTTTTTCATTTCTCATTATTTTTCAAAGCTCTTTTTTTTTTCTTTTTCTCTTTCACATCAAAACCCGGGAATCAGTAATCCCGAGACAATTTCACACCAAATGGTGGCCTTATCAGAATATCGCAAAAGCACATAACACCCCTACACAAATGGTTGGTTACTAGCTCAACAAGGGTAGGCAAAATTATAATGTAGCTAGAGAGAGAAGGGTGTTTTTGCGAAAGGTGAACAAGAGATTGAATGGCTTCAAAATGTAGATCATGACAGTAATACTTATAGAAAGTGGAATAAAAACCATACTTATGCGTTTTGATGTAACACAGACTATAAGGAGAAACTACTCACTCCTAAACTGGGATCGGGTTCAGATGTACCGACCACTGGAGGCTCTACCTTACAATATGAGTAGCTTGCCAAAGTCAAGATCAAGCTTAATTAAGTCCAAATGCAATTTCCTACCTACTGTGTACAAGACATCCCCATGAATGCATAATTCCTCATAATAAAACGAAACATCAGCTTATAAAAACTATAAAATGAGAAATGTAAGATGGAAATTATCTTTTCTTTTTGTGTTTTGAGTTTTTCGATTTTTTTTTTATAAAAACTAAAAAGAAACTAAGAAAATTAAAAGAAAAGAAACTAAAAAGAAAACTAAAAATCTAAATGCAATCCTAAATGCAGTTCCTAAATGCAAATCCTCCCCTAAGCTAAAACTTCACATTGTCCTCAATGTGCATGCAATTATAACAGAAACAAACCGAGAAACGGCTGATAGCACATGGAACAGAGAAACGATATGAAATTCTAATGGGAAAAGGGGCTAAAATGAAACGAAAAATGCAAAAGAAAGAAAGTAAAGAAAGAAAATTCTTACAAAATGTCTAGCCTCCCCCAAGCTAGTATAAACAAGGGGAGCTCATCATCAAATCACAAAGGCCACCAGCTACGGCCTTTCCTCTCAGAAGGAGGTGGCTCGGGTGCGGATCCAGAAGCATCTGTGTAGTAGGTATCATCTGCAGAATGATAACTGCCACGAGAAGGAAAGATCCCGGTTGGGTTGCTGGCTCCTAAGGACTGGTACTTCTCTACTTGGTGATCTCCAAAATCACCTCTATATCCCCCAAAACTCTCGACGCCATAGTCGGTTCCACAGTAATCCGGTCCAGCTCGCGGCACACCTGCAGCATAAGTAGTACCATACCCCCCCTCGGGCCAAGTATAAAAAGACGGGTGGGGGCCCTCATGTCTAATCACACCTTGCCTAGCAAAGTGGTCATAGATGGGGTGCAAAGCAAGCTGCTGGTCGGACTGAATTCTATTAACGGACAAGGTTAGGGCTTCAAACATGGCGGTCACATCGCCCTCAGCATGGGTCGAGTGAGAGGATGATCCTACCTCAGGGCGGCGGGATCTAAGTTGAACAGGGGGGTCAATGGGGGTAATATCCCCAACAGGAAGGTAGTAAGTAGGTCGGGGTAAGATAGCCTCACCCTCTTGAAGTGGAGGTCGCTGCCGAAGAAATGGAATTTGCTCTACCTCGGCGGTCAACTTGACCGAGTCACGGCCAGCAATCCTCCAAATCATATGGGGGTGAGAAGCACGAAACCAGTTGAGCTGAACAAAGTAATCATAATCCAACCCATTTCCCATCTCGGTGGGAGGTGTAGTCAATGCCTGGAGGTCGGTGGTGGCTTGGTTAAAACCACAAACTCGCATAGCAAGGTGAGTGATAAGACCTCCATAGACAATGGCAGTGTTCTTAGGATTAATAGCTTTGGTCAACTGAACAGCAAAATGATACGGAACACTAATAGACCATGGCTCATCACCATTCACATTCAAAAATCCTCCTAACATTTCTAACTCTACTTGTCTCACCAAATGAGGTTCAGCACGACCCAAAAAGGTCCATCCCATGAATCTTTGCCAGATTCTAATGGCGGGATAATGGATATGTTGGTGTGGGACATGATCCCAACGAGAGACAGGGTAAGTCGAAATAGCACTCCAAAGCAGGCTAACATCAAAGCCTTCCGGAGGTGAGGTAACAGTATTTTTAGTGGTGAGACCAAAATATCTAGCAAAAGTCTCTAAGTTCATATTATAATCATCATTAAACAAGCGAAACCGAACTTGAGGCATAGTGTTTCTATTTCTAGACCGATGTAACTCAAAAGAGCTCAAAAACTCAAGGGTTAATTGAGGGTAGGTCTCATAACTAAAGTTCATGCTAACATTCATACCTAGACCCCTAAATAACACTTTAACATGCTCAAGAAGTTTCATATGCCTTAAAGAAAAAACATTGAGGAACTTGGTAGCCCTCATACCTTTGCTTTTAAGAACGCACCATTTTTGCCATTGCTCGTTGGAGCTAAATTCTACACCCGGAAAGTTAGGATCATGCATAGCATTCCCTTGATTTTCGGGTTGTTCATTCGCTTCAAGCATTTCTATATCTTCCTCTTGTGCTCTACTACTCTCTCCTTGAGTGGAGGTTCTTGCCCTCTTTGATTTCCTTAATGTAGGTGCCATTTTCTACAAATAACTAGTATTAAAACACTTCATAAACACAAGTGGATAGCATAAGTGTTTAGAATACCAAGCTTTAAGCACAAACTCAAGTATAACTACCTTAGTGAAACATTATCATGCTATCTTTTAAGCACAAATGGGTGATATTAAGCATAACAATATGTCAATTAGGTGAGCAACATACTACTTGAATCATGAGTTTGGCTACTACCTAAAGGTACTAATGCTAACTTAACATGACAAGATCATAAGCTCATAGTATAAAGCATGAATTAAAGCATCATACTACCACTTAAGCATAAGTTGTTAACATATAGCAAAGATGAGTATCCTAATTAGCTAATGAGCATCCAAATCAAAGTAATCATCCTAATTAATCACTAGAATTCACTCTATAGCATGTAAGAATCATTAGAAATCCAATTTAAACAAGTTTTGCAAGCAAAATTAAGAACCCCAAAATTTGAGTTAGGGTTTGTTCATGTTGGATTTCTGAAAAATATAGAGAGATTGAAGTAACTAAAGTAGAAATAACTTACTTGATGATGCTTAGAAATTGCCCTTGATGAACTATAGGAACAAATTTTGTAAGAATAGACTAAGAAATGAAGGTTTTGAGAGAATTTTGAGCTTTGAAATTGAAAAACACGGGTATAAGGCAGCAAGCAAAGGGTAGCAAATGGGTTTTATAGAAGAAAATAGAGTAAAACACGAAACAGGCAATATACCCGATCGGGTATACAGCAATCCGATCGGGTAAGTTCGCTGATCCGGTTTTTGTTTCTTTTTTCTTTGCCACTTGCTCTTACCTTTTGGCTATGTCCTTGCACATACTTACTAACTTTAGTAATCTTGACAACTTGGGCCAAGGATAGCTCCTTCTTGTCTCAATAGGTCTTCCGATTCTAAGTACGAAAAACTATATACGAAACATGCATAATAACAAGTGAAACGAAGAAAATGTTCCTAACTATTACAACACAAAATCCAAAAATAGAGTCCAAATAAAGTAGTCCAAAATAAAAATCATTGTCTAATAAGTAAAAAAAAAAAACAAAAATGCATAAAGAAAAAGTAAAGAAAAAGACGGGTTGCCTCCCGACAAGCGCATTTTGAGTCATGCTAGACTATGTTTTGCTATCCATCCTTAAGCCTTATGAAGGGAATTTAAGCTCCTTGCAGCTGGATTCGTCCTTGAATTTCCACATTTACCTTTTTACCAACACCCATGGCAATCTCATCATGCCTCCGCAGCTTTGAAAGCCTCGAGGTCGCCATCTCCAATGCTCAACACATTCCCCTTTTTATCAAAGGTGGCACTCGATCCATCTATTTCAAACGTGATCTTTTCCCCTTTCACATCTATACAAGCTCCAACCGTGTTTAGGAAGGGCCTTCCTAATATAATATAGTCATTCCTTTCCTTCTTTGAATATATGACATAGAAATCGACGGGAACGAGGAAGTACCCAATCCGTATTGGTACATCTTCCACAATTCCTGCGGGAGTATGCATAGATCCGCCGGCTAGTTGAAGACTAGTACTTGTGAATTTCATTTGTATGGGGCAATGGTCATGATAGAAATCAAAAGGCATGACGCTAATAGCGGCTCCTAAATCACACAATGCACCTTTGACCTTATGAAAACACATTGTGAAAGAGATGTTGAAACAACCTGGGTCCTTAAGTTTGGAAGGAATGAGAATCTTCCCTTCTTCAAGGGTAGGTTCCTTGCGAGAGTCTTTGGTTGCTTCTTTTTGCCTAGATGTTTTACCAATCCGTGCCTCCAGTTTTGAAAAAGCATCGTTTGTTGCCAAAGCTACTTCTCCAATTCTTTCTTCCAATTTCCCTTGAGCTTTTATCAATTTCATGATCAAGGCTTCGAGACGGGATGTCTCCTCATGTGTAGGGACTTTGGTTGGTTTGGCTTGTGTTGGATTGTTGTAAAGTTCACGGGGTAACCTAAAGATAGGCTCCTTACTCTTTTCATTCCCAAGAGGATGATCACAAGATTTATGACTAATCATATCAATTGTGACAATCGATGGTACTTCACTCCCTTGGGTGTTTTGACTAGAACTCGACGGGGTCAACTCCTCCACTCTCTTTTGGAGAGATAAAATGGTTGATTTAAGTGAGTTTAGGCTAGAAAGGAAGTAAGAGCTCATGTTATGTTGGGTTCGGGTTACCTCCCTTAACTTGACATCTACTAGACCGTTTTGAAAAGGTGGGTATTGTGGTGTATGAGTGGATTGGGCTTGATAAACTTGTGGGTGAAAAGGGTTTAAGGGTGTGAGTTTGTTCCCACATCGTTGAGGTACATGCCCTATCCCACCACAAAGTTCACATGGTGTTGTTATTGAGGTAAATGGGTTGAAAACTTTTGGGCGATATAAGGTACTTTTTGGGGTGGTTTCGTTGGATTGAATGGGACAAGCTAAGGAAATGGTAGTGTCAACATCAATTGAAGTTTCCACTCGACTCTTCTTTCGCTCTCCCCCATTGGGTTGTGAACCTTCCCCTCTTTCATTTTGTGATTTAGTTGATAGGTTTGACAAATTGGTTCTAAACCTACGGTGAAAAGCGATGACAATCTCTTCCCACTGCATAGGCCTTGTGCCTTCCTTTAAACGACGGGTGAACCACCACTTAGCTTCTCCCTTTAGTGATAAAGGAAAAAGGGTTTCTCTAATTTTGTTTTGGGTGATTCCCTCCCTCACAAAGGTTTGACATAACTCACAAAAGGTTTGAAGATGGTGTGACGGGTTATCGTTTGGTTTTCCACTAAATTGGTTACCCTCAATGAGAGCAATCAAAGTCATATGGACCCTTAGGATCCCACTAGCGAGCTCAAAAACCCGGTACCTTGGATCTTCTCTTGTTAGTACCATTTTTGTCTACCTACAAGAAAAACACAAAAGAGAAAGTTAGTAACGATTTAGGTACGGTTGCACCTAAAAAATGGTAGAATTGATAAATAAAAACCAACAACACATAGATAAACAAAACCGTGCTCCCCGGCAACGGCGCCAAAATTTGGTCGGGTTTGTCGCGGTCCCGATACAAAAATAATTACCCGCACTTAGGCTAACAACATAAGGAATGTAATTAGGGAAGTAGGGTGTCGATCCTCAGGGAGTACGTGTTAACTATGAATTGCTATGGATTGATTTTCATTTAAGTTCGAGTCACTTTAGGTGGTTGTCTAAACTATTAACATAAAATAAAATGACAAGTATATAAATGACGATATGTAAATGACAAATATGTAAATTGCAAATGAAAAACTCAGAACAGAAGACTTACCCGATCGGGTTGTCACATACCCGATCGGGGAAACCCTCTGATCCGAATAACAACAACTAAATTCTAACTAAAAACGATATTTAAATGACAATATTGAAAGCCTAACTAACTAAACTAATAAACTAGACAATAATAATAAAGTAAACTATCTAAGAACGAGAATAGAAAGACGATAAAGTAAACTAGCTAGATAATAACAAAATAAACTATCTAAGACGGTAAGATAAACTAACTAATCAAGTTGATATAGTGTAACAACCCGAAAAGTACCCAATTTTTCTAGTAAAAATATTTACTAACACTTTTCAGTAGAACTTAAGTTTTTAAAATAGAAATTTTGTTCCGAGTCTTATTTTGAAATTCCGCGTTCGTATTTGGAATTTTTGAGAGATTTCATGAAAAGACCGTTTTTAGTCATCTTTGACTTTTCTTGACTTTTAAGTCGTCTTTGACTTTTCTTGACTTTTTAAAAGTCGTCATTGACTTTTCTTGACTTTTAAGTCGTCCTAAAATTTTCTTGACTTTTAAGTCATCTTCGACTTTTCTCGACTTTTCAGTCAACTTTGACTTCCGTTGACTTTTTCCCGACTCGCCTCATAAGTTTGAAGACCGAAGTTTTATTTAAAAAAATAATATTTTTGATTTATTTTTATTTAGATTTATTAAGATTTATCATAATTTAATATAATTATTTTGAATTTATTAGGAATTTAAAGAATAACTTTTACGGTTTTAACCGAACGTCATTTAACTATTCCCGACTCATCGTAAATCCCGTAACAAATTCAAAACTCGACTTTGGCATGAGTCACACGCGCGTGTCATCGTTTTCCACTCACAATTAGATATTTTATTTATTTTGATTAAACTAATCAAAATATTTAGATATTTATTAACTTTATCGATCAGTTAACGAAAATTACGCAAATCGTTTACAAAACTGATCCGACAGTCACCATACCACACGGTTTTCTAGGCCTCTAATAGGACTAGATATTTGTCTTTCTTTTGATTATAATAACATAATATCTTGATATTTAATTTAATTATCTTAATATCGAATTATATTTAATCGATTACCGTAAAATAATTATTAATCGTGAGCCAATTACGTAACAACAATTTCAAAACCCGACATCCCTTTTTGCCTATAATTACACGGCACACACACCACTCCACTCACTAACAACTTTTCATTTTTCAACAAATCAAATTAAGATCTAAATATCACTTTATTCATCGTTCTTCATTTGTTCATCGTGTTCTTCAATTGTTCTTCATCGTTCTTGAGCAAAACCTTCATAAAATCTTCATTTCTTAATTAAATCCGTCCTAACTTATATTTCTAGAATCTCCTCTTCGCTCTCCATCTTCAAGTACGGTTTATTTTCAATTCCGACAAAATCGTTTTCAACACTTTAATTATGGAAAATCAAGTTTTAATACTAACAATATTATTCTTGTCATTTCTTATAGGGGAAGATTTTGAAGACGAGTTTGGTGACTCGTATATATATTAGAAGAAGATTAGTAGACGGGTTTTTCTTTTGTTCTTATTTTGGGTGCTAATTGATTTGTGCTAGCTAAGGTAACGGTTCCGAGTTACTCGACGAATGAATGTTACATACCTTTGTTTTCTTTTGTTTATGTTCATGTTATAGTTATTTATGATTTTTAACTAGTAACATGATAAGTTGTTATTATATTATGTTGGATGAATTCTTGGCATGTTTAGTGTTCTTGACATATTTGATGATTTGTTCATAATCATGATTTTGGTATGCATGATGGATGAATTGGTTGTTTAATATGGATGTTGTTAATTAAAACATGTTAGAAATAATTTAGAGTTGATGTTGGTGGTGGCCGTAGGGGGCTGTTTTGGTGGCTGGAAAACCGGGCCAAACCAGGCCGGTTCAGACCCGGTCCAGCCCGGTCTGGTTGGTCCGTGTTTTGGGTTCTTTGGGTTTGTGTCGATACTTGATTGTTTTGTTGTTGTTTTGACGGGTTTTAAATATGTTAAGCATGAGGGAAATATTAAGAAACGGTTTTTAGAAAAGATGACCAAAACCGGTCCAAAATGAACCGTGGGTCCCCTTGGACTTGTGACGGTTTTTGAGTATTGTTATTTTATCGTGTTTTGTAATATTTAGCAAGTGGGAAATTTTAATAAGTAACTTATTTAATTAAAAGGTTTTCAATATATTATTATTTCTCACATGTTAGAAATTATAATACGAGATTGTAGTTTAATTTGATATCCTTTAAGTCAAGCGGGTTTTTGTATGAATTAATAATTCACATGTTAGAAATTGAATGAAATAGCATGAAATGAATGTGATATTCTTATGTTCAAGCCTCGATGGCTAAGACTCTGTTTCTAGCCGGTTTGACCAAACGGGTTTGGTCAAACTAAGATCTAGTCAGCCCCGTTTTGACTGATGACCCGTCGCGGGACTCGGGTCGGGGATTTGTCTTCAAGTAAGGTTTTTATTTAATGAATGAATGAGCCTTAGTAGATTTGAGGCGATATGATATTTGAATATGATTTATATGCAATTAGTCACATGATAGGAAGTTTTTCCCGTGACTGTTTGATTATATGGTTGGTGTCGTGTTGACTAAGTACCCATAGAGAATTATGAGTATATGGTGTCTTGACCATTCTAATTCTAAATGAGTATCTTGGACCATGACATCGATTGGCCTTACTATCTTTAACGAGCATATGGAGTTTACAGCTTGATAGCTTTTTTGTCTCGGCTTGGTGGATCTCCAAGTCGGGGCATGGCTGCCATTGCTTCCACTTTGGGGAATGGAGCCAGCTTTAGTACTAGCCAACCCTTTGGTGGATCTCCTTAGGGGTACTCATGTGGTTGTATCATGGGTCTTGGGTGCGATGGATCTTCGCATATCTCTGGGTCTGCGCAGTCTAGGATTAGGGTTGAGTTGTATCTTGGCCATGTTATTAGGGTAACCTCTGAGCTAAGATATGTGCTTTGGATCTGGGCCATGTTTTAAAGGTAACCGCTGAGCCTAGATGTGTGCTTTGTATTTTGGCCATGTTATTAGGGTAACCGCTGAGCTAAAATATATAAGTATATCCTACCTCGTAGGTATAGACTCGAGTTACAGAAGTCGACTATTGACGGTCCTAAGAACTTATGCCTGTTTATAGACGTATTGGTCTTTCATGTTTGATGATTCTATGAATCTTAGAAGGTGAGATGCAAGCCGGCTAAGGTTGATAGTGTTTGGATTACCGGTTGTTAACTGATTCACATGATAGCTTGCATGAGTAGCTTAGCCTTCATATGATAGGTTATATGTTAGTTAATTATTTCATAACATGAAAAGCATATCGTATATGTTAAGGTTTTGTATTTGCCATATACATTTCTTTTATGTTGTTCATGTTTTATTAAACTCGACATTTCGTGGCTGGGAGGACTCGGAGTTACTCCCCACTGACTGTGCCTTCCGTGTTTATATTTAATGCGGTTGCCAGGTTTGTGATGCTTACTTGGGTACATTGACGAGCTAGCGAGCAAAGTATTACCTTGGACCTATATTCGGTTCTTAGGATTGTATATTATTATACACTCTTTTATTTCTGTATTTATACGGGAAACATGTCTCCCGTTTTGGATATTTCTTTTGTATAATATTATTTCCTTTTGTTTATGAACCTTTTTATTTAAGACACCTTTGTTATGACGAATATATTTAATAGTAGGTTCCGGTTTTAAAATTTACCGATTTTCACTAAAGTGAACCTATTAGAAACGTATTCTCATCTTTTATTTATTTAAATTACTTGTTTATCTTTCCGCAAATTTGAGGGTGTCACAAGCTTGCTTAAGTCCATAAATGGACTTCTTTAATATACAGACCTTGTCCTCTTTGCCATCAATAATGAAGCCTTCAGGCTGAGCCATGTAGACTTCTTCTTCTAAACTCCCATTCAAGAATGCCGTTTTCACACCCATTTGATGTAGCTCTAAATCAAAATGAGCTACAAAAGCTAAAATGATCCATAATGAATCCTTCTTAGAAATTGGAGAGAAGGTTTCATTATAATCAATGCCTTCTTTCTGATTAAAGCCTTTAGCTACCAGTCTGGCTTTATGTCGTTCAATATTACCCGAGGAGTCGCGCTTGGTCTTAAAGACCCACTTGCAGCCGACAGCCTTATGACCTACTGGTAAATTGACCAACTCCCAGACCTCATTCTTAGCCATAGACTACATCTCTTCTTTCATGGCATTAATCCATTTATCGGAATCATTACAATTCATAGCTTGTGAAAACGTAACCGGATCATTATCAATACTAATGTCAAATTCACATTGTTGTAGATATACATAGTCATCTGAAGTAGTTGGCTTTCTAGGTCTTGTGGACCTTCTTAATACTATTTCAGGGGCTGTATCAACAACTTCAGTGGCAATGTTATCATTCGGGAGTGGAGGGTCATCAACGTTAGGTTCTACAATATTGACTGGGTCAACATTATCATTATGTAGAACTTCATCAATTGAAATTTGGGGGCAAAGAAGCTGGAATTGCCACCCTAACTTCATTGACTATGACATCCCTTACCTGATTACTCCCACTAACTTCGCCATTCTCAAGGAATTTGGCATTTCCGGTTTCCACAATTCTTGTTTTGTGTGTAGGACAGTAAAACCTATACCCTTTAGACTTTTCTGGATAGCCGATGAAGAACCCACTAATGGTTCTGTAACAACCCGTAATTTGAAAGACCGAAATTATATTTGAAAAATAATAAATTTAATTTATTTTAATTTATTATGATTTATTTGAATTTATGATAATTTAATATAATTATTTTGAATTTATTCGGAATTAAAGAGTAGGTTTTACGGTTTAAACCCGAACTTCATTTAACTATTCCCGAGTCAACTTGCGTCCCGAAACAAACCCGAAACCGACTCCTACGTGGACCCCACGGCCAAAGCAACCTCTTTCCCTCATTTGAGATCTTTTGATTACTTATTATTAAACTAATACAAATATCTAAGATATTTGTAACTTTATCGATCTGTCAACTTAAATTCGAAACAAATCGCTTAAAAACAGACCTGATTTCTCCTTACTCCACACGCCTATTCCACCTTGTCTCTTAGGATTAGATATTTTGATTAAACTAACATAATATCTAATAATATCTAGATATTTGATTAAACAAACATAATATCTAATAATATCTAGATATTTACCATAATATATTTATAAAACCCGAGTCAATCCCGTAACAACAAGTTCAAAACCCGACTCCCATTAACCCTATAATTACACGGCACAACCTCCCCTACTTACTCACTAATTATCTTTTCATTTTACATTAAATCAACTTAATATCTAATTAATACCTTCTTTAATATATTCACCATTGTTCTTGGTGTTCTTGATCGTTCTTGAGCAAAATCGTCACAAAACCTTCGTTACTTGGCCAACTCCGTTCTAAATTATATTTCTAAAGTCTCCTCTCCGCTCTTCATCTTCATGTACGTTTTATTTTCAATTCCGACAAATTCGTTTTCAACACTTTAATTGTTGAAATCAAGTTTTAATTCTAATAATGTTATTTTTGTCATTTCTTATAGGAGAAGATTATGAAGACGAGTTTGGTGACTCGTATATATTAGAAGAAGATTAGTAGACGGGTTTTTAGTTCTTATTTTGGTGCTACATGTTTTTGTGCTAGCTAAGGTAACGATTACCGAGTTACTCGACGAATTAATGTTACATACTTTTACTTATGTTTTGTTATTTACGGTTTTAAGTAGTAACATGCTAGGTTGTTATTATTATTAAGTTTTATGAATATTTAACATATTTAGTGTTTTTGACATGTTGGATGATTTGTTCATAATCATAATTATTGTATGAATGATGGATGAATTGGTTGTTAAAATGGATGGTTGTTAATTAAAACATGTTAGAAATAAATTTGGGTTGTTGTTGATGGGGGCCGTGTATGGTGGCTGAGAAACCGACCCGGTTCAGGCCCGGTCCAGGCCGGTCTGGGTTGGTCCGTTAATTGGCCTTTGGGCTTGTGTCGATACTTGATTGTTTTGTTGTTGTTTTGACGGGTTTTAAATATGTTAAGCATGCGGGAAATATTAAGAAACGATTTTAGAAATGTTTGACCAAAACCGGCCCAAACCAGCCCGTGGGCCCGGTTCAGACCCGGTTTAGTCTCGGCCCAAACCAGGCCGTGAGTCCTCCTTATGGGCTTGTGACGGTTTTTGAGTTTATTGTTATTATTATATCATGTTTTGTAATATTTAGCAAGTGGGAAATTTTAATAAGTAAATTATTTAATTAAACGGTTTTCATAATATTATTATTTCTCACATGTTAGAAATTATAGCACGAGATTGTAGTTTAATTTGATATCCTTAAGTCAAGCGGGTTTCGTAAGAATTAATAATTCACATGTTAGAAATTAGAATAAAATAGCATGAAATGAATATGATGTTCTTATGTTCAAGCCTAAATGGCTAAGACTCTGTTTCTAGCCGGTTTGACCAAACGGGTTTGGTCAAACTAAGATCTAGTCAGCCCAGTTTTGACTGATGACCCGTCGCGGGACTCGGGTCGGGGATTTGTCTTCAAGTAAGGTTTTATTTAATGAATGAATGAGCCTTAGTAGATATGAGGCGATATGATATTTGAATATGATTTATATGCAATTAGTCACAT
>JAIUZE010005962.1:0-25583 GCA_022085475.1 Heliosperma pusillum
CATACATTGTACCATGGTAACGAAGGTAGCCATCATTATCCACCACACAATCCTTAGCTTGCCCAAGTAATATTTTTGCTCGTATGGCGATGAAAGTAGCATCCTCCGGTAAACAAGTACGAATCTCTCGATAAAAATCGGGTTCCGCAGTCAAAGCACCAAGATAATCAAATCCCTTCCCAACAAACTGTATCTCAAGCTTATGAAATTCTGATACTAGTTCATCGGGTAAAGTACCAAGAGCATTTAATGAATGACTAGTCTTTCTACTCAAAGCATCTGCCACAACATTTGCCTTTCCCTCATGGTAAATCAACTCAGCATCATAATCATTCACTAACTCTAACCATCTTCTCTGCCTCATGTTCAACTCTTTCTGAGTAAAGATGCACCTCAAGCTTTTATGATCGGTATAGATTCGACAATGAACTCCAATAAGATAATGTCTCCACGTTTTCAATGCATGTACCACAGCTGCTAACTCAAGATCATGAGTCGGGTAGTTCACTTCATGAACCCTGACTTGTCGAGAAGCATATGCAATGACTTTTCTATTCTGCATTAAGACACATCCCAAACCATGCTTTAAGCATCACAATATAATCAGAATCCGCTTCATCATCTGGTTAAAGTCACACGGTGCGGTAGTCAATCTCTTCTTTAATTCCAAGAAGGCAATTTCACATTCACGGTCCAGATATACTTTGCTTTCTTCTTTAGCAATTGAGTCATCGGTCTTGCTAATTTAGAGAAATCTTTCACAAACCGACGATAATAACCCGCTAAACCAAGGAAACTCCGAATCTCGGACACATTTTTCGGACTTTTCCAATCCACCACTGCCTCAATTTTTGCTGGATCGACCATAACACCGTCTTTCGAAATGACATGACCAAGGAAAGATACCTCGGGCAACCAGAATTCACATTTGGAGAACTTAGCATACCACTTTTGGCGTCGAAGGACACCCAAAATGATTCGAAGGTGATCAGCATGTTCTTCTTTAGATTTAATTTAAAGATCCAAAAATCATCAATGAATGACCACCACACATGTTATCGATGTACTCCCTGAAGGTACGATTCATCTGATCTATGAATATTGTTGGAGCGTTAGTCAACCCGAATGGCATCACATTGAATTCTCGAAATGACCATACCTCGAGCTAAAAGCAGTCTTGGGAATATCTGCTTCCCGAACGGGAATTTGATGATAACCCGATCTAAGATCAATCTTTGAAAAAGTAGAAGCACCACGTAACTGATCAAAGAGATCATTAATCCGCGGAAGAGGATATTTGTTTTTGATTGTGACACGGTTCAACTCACGATAATCAATGCACATTTGCATAGAACCGTCTTTCTTTTTGACAAAGAGCACGGGCGCACCCCAAGGAGAAGCACTAGGCCTAATAAAGCCTTTCTCAATCAAATCATCAAGTTGAATTCTCAACTCTTTCAATTCAGAAGGAGCCATACGATAAGGAGCTTTAGCAATTTGTCCAGTTCCAGGAACTAGATCAATGGAAAATTCAACATCTCTTTCAGGAGGAATCCCGGGTAATTCATCGGGAAATACATCTGGAAACTCTTGAACAATTGGCACATCTTCCAATGAAGGCAAAGACGAAGTGGTAGAAGTAGTTACAACACATAAGAAAGCTTTGTAACCCTTCTTGATTGTTTTTACCATCTTCATAGCCGAAATAAGTTTCACAGTGGTCTGTTTTCGAACCCCTTGATAGGATACACGGGTACCTAAAGGGCTTTTGAGAATAATCTTCTGGTCACGGCATTCAAATCGAGCATGATATGTAGATAACCAATCCATTCCCAGAATGATATCAAATTCTTCAAGAGGGAACCGAAGAAGATTAGCCGGAAAAGTAGATCCATTTATTGATATAGGAATGTCCGAATGAAGATAAGAGCATGAAAACACATCTCCGGACGGTAAAGATATAGGAGTACTTTCTCCGACTGAAGCTTTGAGAGGTAATTTGTCGGATAGTCTCATCGAAATAAAAGACAACGAAGCTCCCGTATCAAATAAAATTAAACACGGTATTTCGTAAATGGAAAACATACCCGTCACAATGTCTGGTTGAGCATCGGCCTCAGCTCTGCTCATGATGAAAATCCGACCCTTAGGTCTCCCAGAAATAGCTGGTGCAGAAGCCTTCTTCTTCTTATCCGGACACTCATTAAACTTGTGTCCTGGTTTCTGACAGTTAAAGCACACAAGTGGCTTGTTGAAACAGCCAATACCGGGATGCATAGGCATCTTGCACCGAAAGCAGATACGACCCTTAAGATCGTTGTTGTTGCTCGGGAAAAATGGACGGTTTCTCTGAGCTGCTTGTCCACTCTGAAAATTCCTCCTCTTGTTTGGGTAAGAGGAGGGAAAGGAAGGTCGAGAAATAGGATACAACGGTCTCTTTCCAAATGCATTAGGAGCTACAAACGAAGTACAGGCCTCTTCGACAATCTCCCGAATAGAACTTTCTGCCCAAATAGCATCATTGTAGATAGAGACAAAAGAAGTAGAACCCCTACTGATCTTGCCCTTCACCTGAGGAGAAAGCTTCCCTAGGTAAAAGAATGCTTTGTCTTCCTCCCTTGAAATAAGCCTAGTGGCATAATGAGCCAACTCATTGAACTTGGTTGTGAACTCCTGAACTGAGAGAACTCCTTGTTTGAAGTCCATGAATTCTTTCAGTTTCTGTTGTCTCAATTCATCCGGGTAGAACCTCGCCTCCAATAGCTCACGGAAACGAGTCCAACCAAAACCGGGTTCCAACTTAGCAGTAGGACCAGAAAGAGTCCACCACTGATCAGCTTCCTTCACTAAGAAGTGGGAAGCAAGACGGACTTTATCCGTTTCAAGAACATCGTATAGAGAAAAGTTCTTCTCCATTTCACGTATCCACTCGGAAAGCTTAATGGGATCTACTTCACCATCATAGGTTTTGGCTTGGCTCCTAGATAGTTGTGAAGCAACCCATGTACAACTCCCGTGTCTCTCACGGTCGGGAGGAGGATTAGGAATAGGATTCGCCTGTTGATTTTGCTGATTTTGCTGGTTCTGAATAATAACAGTAAGAGCTGCTAGGATCGTGTTGTCAATTCTCGGAGGCATCTTGCAAAAGAAAACACAGATTAGTACTTATCATATAGCAAGCACAAAGAGACTACAACATAATCCTAATCTACCCATCCTACCATTCTATCTCACAAGTTTATTATTTTATTAAGGTCAAGTTATTTATGCAAGGGTACACAAACGTGCGTCGGGAGCAAAATAGCTCTGATACCAACTGTGACACCCTCAAATTTGCGGAAAAATAAAACAAGTAATTTAAGTAAATAAAAGATGAGAATACGTTTCTAATAGGTTCACTTTAGTGTAAATCGGTAAATTTTAAAAATCGGAACCTACTATTAAATATATTCATCATAACAAAGGTGTCTTAACGAAAAAGGTTCATACAAAGGAAAATAATATTATACATAAAATTATCCAAAACGGGAGAATATCTCCGAAATACGGGAATAAAAGAGTGTATAATAATATACAATCTAAGAACCGAATATAGGTCCAAGGTAAATACTTCGCTCGCTAGCTCGTCAATGTACCCAAAGTATGCATCACCACCTGTTCGACCGCATTAAATATACACACGGAAGCCACAGTCAGTGGGGAGTAACTCCGAGTTCTCCCAGCCACGAAATGTCGAGTTTAATAAAACATGAATAACATAAAAGAGATGTATATGGATAATACAAAACCTTAACATATACGATATGCTTTTCATGTTATGAAACAAATAACTAACATATAACCTATCATGTGAAGGATAAGCTACTCATGTGAATCGGGTAACAAACTATACCACGAGGTAGGGAAGTTGGTATGCTGGCTCAGAGGTTACATTTAACACATGGCCCTGATACACTCAAACCCTAATCATACAAGATATCATGTGAATCAGTTAACATCCGGTAATCCAAACTCTATCAACCTTAGCCGGCTTGCATCTCACCTTCTAAGATTCATAGAATCATCAAACATGAAAGACCAATACGTCTACAAACAGGCATAAGTTCTTAGCACAGTCAATAGTCGACTTCTGTAACTCGGGGCTATACCACAAGGTAGGAAAACATCCTAGTCCTAGACTGATCAGACCTAGCGACAACAGCTATTCCATTCCCCGTCTCATGACAAAACAGTACACAAGAATCTCTACTAGGCGACCCCCTAGACAGAGTTGGCTAGTACTTAAGCTGGCTCCATTCACAAAGTTAGGCAACCATGCCCCGCCTTGGATATAAACCCCCCAAGCCGGGACACAAAAGCTATCGACGGTGAACATATACTCGTTAAAGACAGTACGGCCTATCTATGTCATGGTCCAAGATACTCATTTAGAATTAGAATGGTCAAGACGCCATATACTCATAATTCTCTATGGGTACTTAGTCAACACGACATATATCATACAAGCAAACAGTCACGGGAAAAACATCCTATCATGTGACTAATTGCATATAAATCATATTCAAATAACATATCGCCTCATATCTACTAAGGCTAATTCATTAATTAAATACAACCCTACTTGAAGACAAATCCCCGACCCGAGTCCCGCGACGGGTCATCAGTCAAAACGGGGCTGACTAGATCTTAGTTTGACCAAACCCGTTTGGTCAAACGGGCTAGAAACAGAGTCTTTACCAATTAGACTTGAACATAAAATCATCATTTTATTCATCTCATGCTATTTTATTACAACTTCTAACATGTGAATTATTAAAATCATACGAAAACCCGCTTGACTTAAAGGATATCAAATTAAACTACAATCTCGTATTATAATTTCTAACATGTGAGAAATAATAATATTATGAAAACTTTTAATTAAATTATTTACTTATTAACATTTCCCACTTGCTAAATATTATAAAACACGGTAAAATAACAATAACTCAAAAACCGTCACAAGTCCAAGGAGGGACCCACGGGCTGTTTTGGGCCAAGACAAGAACCGGCCCTGGACTGGGCCCACGGGCCTGGTTTGGGCCTGTTTTGGGTCAATGTTTCTAAAACCGTTTCTTAATATTTTCCCGCATGCTTAACATATTTAAAACCCGTCAAAACAACAACAAAACAATCAAGTATCGACACACCACCCAAGGACCAACCACGGACCAATCCAGACCGGCCTGGACCGGGCCTGAACCGGCCTGAACCGGCCTGAACCGTCCTGGTTTGGGCTGGTTTTCCAGCCACCCTACACGGCCACCACACACAACCAACCCCAAATTATTTCCAACATGTTTTAATTAACAAACAACCATTTTAACAACCAATTTAACCATCATCCATACAAAAATCATGATTATGAACAATTCATCCAAATATGTCAAGAACACTAAACATGTTATAAATTCATACAACATAATAATAATAACTACTTATCATGTTACTAGTTAAAAACCGTAAATAACAATAATATAAACAAAAACAAAACTATGTAACATTAATTCGTCGAGTAACTCGGAATCGTTACCTTAGCTAGCACAAAATCAAGTAGCACAAAAAAAAAGAAGTATAAACCCGTCTACTAGTCTTCTCCTAAAATATACGAGTCACCAAACTCGTCTTCAAAATCTTCTCCTATAAGAAATGACAAGAATAACATTATTAGAATTAAAACTTGAATTTCAATAATTAAAGTGCTGAAAACGATTTTGTCGGAATTGGAAATAAAACGTACGTGGAGATGAAGAGCGAAGAGGAGACTCTAGAAATATAAGTTAGGACGGATTTGAACAAGTAACGAAGGTTTTGTGACGATTTTGCTCAAGAACGATGAAGAACGATGAAGAACGATGAAGAACACTAAGAACGATTTTGATTATATTCAAGAAAGTATTAATTAGATATTAAGTTGATTTAATGTAAAATGAAAAGATAAGTAGTGAATAATAGGGTGGAGGGTGCCGTGTAAATATAGAGGAATTATGGAGTCGGGTTTTGAAATTGTTGTTACGGGATTGACTCGGGTTTTATAATTATATTATGGTAATTAATTAGATATTATTAAGTTTAATGATAGATTAATCAAATATCTAGATATTAATTAGATATTATGTTATTGTAATCAAAAGAAAGAAAATATCTAGTCCTAAGAGAGGGTGAGGGAGCCGTGTGGTATAGGTAGTAGTCGGGTCTGTTTTTAAGCGATTTGTGTAATTTAAGTTGACGGATCGATAAAGTTACAAATATCTTAGATATTCGTATTAGTTAATCAAAAGAATTAAAAGATCTAAAGTGAGTGGAAAAAGATGACATGGGGCGTGTGACTCATGCCAAAGTCGGGTTTCGGGTTTGTTTCGGGATTTAAGTCGACTCGGGAATAGTTAAATGACGTTCGGGGTTAAACCGTAAAAAACCTTTCGGTAATTCCGAAGAAATTCACAAATACTTATATTAAATTATCAGAAAGTCAAAATAATCTTAATAAATTAAAATAAATTAAATTTATTATTTTTCAAATAAAATTTCGGTCTTTCAAATTACGGGTTGTTACAATCACCCCTCCTTTTAAAAAGTTTCGTCCTCGAAACTTAGAAGAAGGAATGTGACATATATGTAGGTCTATTTCAAACCTTTTAAAAATATATTTGTAATAAAAATACTGGGTCTTATCAATGGGGCGAAGGTTCTCTCAGCTGTTAAGAACATCGACGTCCCAAGTCAAAGACTTTAAAAGATACATTTTCGCATCAACAAATGAGAAAACTAGTTATCGAACGTCTCCAATAACGAGTCTCAACACTCCTTGACGGTAAAAATACTTGAAATCATCAAAATTTCCCAAAAGCTTTTAGTTCAAAAATTCTATAGTAAAGGTAATAACTCTACTATCTATGCCTAAAATTTCTAACTAAAGCTTCTAATAATCCATCTATAAGAGATGATATTCATTAGAAAGAACGGAATATTCGAAAGAATAAATCGAAATAGAAAGAGGAAAGAAAGAAGGAGTTTTACCTCAAGCAAAGAGCTCGGGATATTTAGCTAACATTTTAGCTTCGGGTTCCCAAGTTTCAGATTCGACGTTTCCACAACGCCAAAGAATACGAACTAAGGGTACCACCTTGCTTCTGAGTTGTTTGTTAGCCCTTTCAAGTATACGAATCGGCCTTTCTTCCAAAGCCAAATTAGGTTCCAAGTCCAACACTTCTTCTTGAATAATATGACTCGGATCACTGATATACTTCTTCAATTGCGAAACATGGAACACATCATACTTTACTCAGTTCCGGAGGTATTCCAAACGGATTAACACGGGACCAACTCTCTTAAAGCACACGAACGGTCCAATATATTTGGACTCAACTTTCTCCTTCACTCCAAACCGTTTCACTCATTTCATTGGTGACACTTTAAGGAATACACGTTCATCAAACATACAATTCAGCGGTCGACGACGAATAAAAAAAAAAACATCGTCATAGGATTTTCTGTCTATCTTTGAGCGGCTTTCAATTCGCTCTCGAATGACTTGAACTTTGATCAATGGTTTCAGTCACTTGTCGGGACTCAACATATGATCATCCCTGGACTTGATCCCAACAAACAGACTACGGCACTTTCCTACCGTATAAAGCTCGTACGGTGACATCTTGATAGAAGCATGATAACTGTTGTTATAAGAAAATTCAACCAGAGGCAAACACTTCTCCCAAGAATCATGAAAGTCTAAAGCACAAGCCCGGAGAAGATTTTCCAAAGTTTGGATCGTCCTCTCGGTTTGACCATCAGTAGCGGCATGAAATGCTGTGCTCATCAACAATTTACTACCCATGGCTTCTTGTAAAGCTGTCCAGAATCGGGAACAGAATCTCGGATTACGATCGGAAACTATATCTTTAGGAACTCCATGGTAGCGTACTATCTCTTTCACATAGGCAACAGCTAAAGCATCTATCCTCCAAGTTTCATTGATAGGCACGAATCTGGCACACTTGGTTAGACGGTCTACAATAACCCAGATGGCATTCTTTCCACTAGAAGTTCTAGGTAAAGCCATCACGAAGTCCATAGAAATAGACTCCCATTTCCAAAGAGGAATTTCCAAAGGGTGTAACAAACCTCCGGGTCTTTGATGTTCAATCTTCACCTCTGACAGATAAAGACATTTACTAACAGTACTCCTTTACTTCAATCTTCATCCTAGGCCCCCACAACTGTGGGCTCACATCTTTATACATTTTGTACCCCGGCCAGATATATCTTAAGGAGAAGGTGAGCTTCATCAAGTATTCTCTTTCTCAACTCGGCACTTCTCGGAACATACATTATACCATGGTAACGAAGGTAGCCATCATTATCCACCACACAATCCTTAGCTTGCCCAAGTAGGATTTTTGCTCGTATGGCTATGAAAGTAGCATCCTCCGGTAGATAAGTACGAATCTCTCGATATAAATCGGGTTCCGCAGTCAAAGCACCAAGATAATCGAATCCTTTCCCAACAAACTGTATCTTAAGCTTCTGAAATTCTGTTACCCAATAGTTCATCGGGTAAAGTTACAATAGCATTTAATGAATGACTAGTCTTTCTACTCAAGGCATCTGCCACAACATTTGCCTTTCCCTCGTGGTAAATCAACTCGGCATCATAATCATTCACTAACTCTAACCATCTTCTCTGCCTCATGTTCAACTCTTTCTGAGTAAAAATGCACCTCAATCTTTTATGATCGGTGTAGATTCGGCAATGAACTCCAATAAGATAATGTCTCCAAGTTTTCAATGCATGTACTACAGCTGCCAACTCAAGATCATGAGTCGGGTAGTTCACTTCATGAACCCTGAGTTGTCGAGAAGCATATGCAATGACTTTTCTATTCTGCATTAAAACACATCCCAAACCATGCTTAGAAGCATCACAATAGACATCATAATCAGCTTCATCATCTGGTAAAGTCAACACCGGTGCGGTAGTCAACCTCTTCTTTAATTCCAAGAAGGCAATTTCACATTCATCGGTCCAAATATACTTTGCTTCCTTCTTTAGCAATTGAGTCATCGGTCTTGCTAATTTAGAGATATCTTTCACAAACCGACGGTAATATCCCGTTAAACCAAGGAAACTCCGAATCTCTGACACATTGTTCGGACTTTTCCACTCCACCACGGCCTCAATTTTAGCTGGATCGACCATAACACCGTCTTTCGAAATGACATGACCAAGGAAAGATACCTCGGGCAACCAGAATTCACATTTGGAGAACTTAGCATACCATTTTTGGCGTCGAAGAACACCCAAAATGATTCGAAGGTGATCAGCATGTTCTTCCTCAGATTTAGAAAAGATCAAAATATCATCAATGAATACTACAACACATTTATCGAGGTACTCCCTGAAAGTACGATTCATCTGATCCATGAATATTGCTGGAGCGTTAGTCAAACCGAATGGCATCACATTGAATTCGAAATGACCATACCTCGAGCTAAAAGCAGTCTTGGGAATATCTTCTTCCCGAACGGGAATTTGATGATAACCCGATCTAAGATCAATCTTTGAAAAAGTAGAAGCACCACGTAACTGGTCAAAGAGATCATTAATACGCGGAAGAGGATATTTGTTTTTGATTGTGACACGGTTCAATTCACGATAATCAATGCACATTCGCATAGAATCGTCTTTCTTTTTGACAAATAGTACGGGCGCACCCCAAGGAGAAGCACTAGGCCTAATGAAGCCTTTCTCAATCAAGTCATCAAGTTGGATTCTCAACTCTTTCAACTCGGAAGGCGCCATACGATAAGGAGCTTTAGCAATTGGTCCAGTTCCAGGAACTAGATCAATGGAAAATTCAACATCTCTTTCAGGAGGAATTCCCGGTAATTCATCGGGAAAAATATCTGGATATTCACAAACAATAGGAACATCCTCCAAAGAAGGAAGAGAAGAATCAGAAGTAGTCACTACACATAGAAACGCTTGATGACCCTTCTTCAAAACATTCATCATTTTCATAGCTGAGATTAACTTCACACTAGCTTGCTTTCTAACTCATTGATAAGATATACGAGTACCCAAAGGACTTTTAAGAATAATCTTTTGATCACGGCATTCAAATCGAGCATGATAAGTAGATAACCAATCCATGCCCAGAATGATATCGAACTCTTCAAGAGGGAATCGAAGAAGATTAGCCGGAAAAATAGATCCGCTTATTGATATTGGAATGTCCGAATGAATATAAGAGCATGAAAACACATCTCCGGACGGTAAAGATATAGGAGTACTTTCTCCGATTGAAGCTTTGAGAGGTAATTTATCGGATAGTCTCATCGAAATAAAGGACAAAGAAGCTCCCGTATCAAATAAAATTAAACACGGTATTTCATAAATTGAAAACATACCAGTCACAATGTCTGGTTGAGCATCGGCCTCAGCTCGGCTCATGATGAAAATCCGACCCTTAGGTCTCCCAAAAGTAACTGGTGCAGAAGCTGTACCCTTCCTATCAGGACATACATTAGCCTTGTGTCCCGGTTTCTGACAAATAAAGCACACAAATGGCTTGTTGAAGCAGCCAACACCGGGATGAATAGGCATCTTGAACGTAAAGCAGATACGACCCTTAAGATCGTTGTTGTTGCTCGGGACAAATGGACGGTTTCTCTGATTTGCTTGTCCACTCTGAAAGTTCCTCCTCTTGTTTGAGAAAGAGGGAGAAAAGGAAGGTCGAGAAGCAGGATATAACGGTCTCTTGCCATAAGAATTAGGAGAAACATACGAGGAACGAGCCTCGTCGACAATCTCCCGAATAGAACTCTCTGCCCATATGGCATCATTGTAAATAGAGACAAAAGAAGTGGAACCCCTACTGATCTTTCCCTTCACCTGAGGAGAAAGTTTTCCCAGGTAAAAGAATGCCTTGTCTTCCTCCACTTTAATAAGCCGAGTGGCATAATGAGCCAACTCATTGAACTTGGTTGTGAACTCCTGAACCGAAAGAATTCCCTGTTTAAAGTCCATGAATTCCTTCAGTTTCTGCTGCCTCAACTCATCCGGGTAGAACCTCGCCTCCAATACCTCACGGAAACGAGTCCAACCAAAACCAGGTTCCAATTTAGACGTAGGGCCAGTAAGTGACCACCACTGATCAGCTTCCTTCACTAAAAAGTGGGAAGCAAGACGGACTTTATCCGCATCAAGAACATCGTATAGAGAAAAGTTCTTCTCCATTTCTCGTATCCATTCTGAAAGCTGAATGGGATCTACTTCACCACCATAGGTTTTGGCTTGGCTCCTAGATAGTTGTGAAGCAACCCATGTACAACTCCCGTGTCTCTCACGGTCGTGAAGAGGATTAGGAATAGGATTCAGCTGTTGATTTTGTTGATTTTGCTGATTTTGAATAATAACAGTAAGAGCTGCTAAGATCGTGTTGTCAATTCTCGGATGCATCTTTGCAAATCAAACACAGATGATACTTATCATTTAGCAAGCACAAAGAGACTACACATAATCCTAATCTACCCATCCTACCATTCTATCTCACAAGTTTATTATTTTATTAAGGTCAAGTTATTTATACAAGGGTACACAAACGTGCGTCGGGAGCAAAAATGCTCTGATACCAACTGTGACACCCTCAAATTTGCGAAAAGATAAACAAGTAATTTAAATAAATAAAAAATGAGAATACGTTTCTAATAGGTTCACTTTAGTGAAAATCGGTAAATTTTAAAACCGGAACCTATCATTAAATATATTCATCATAACGAAGGTGTCTTAAAGAAAAAGTTCATAACGAAAAGGAAATAATATTATACATAAGAAGTATCTGAAACGGGAGACATATCTCCCGTATAAATACAGACAATACAAGAGTGTATAATCTAACAATCCTAATACCAATATAGGTCCAGGTAATACTTTCACTCACTAGCTGCTGTCAATGTACCCAAGTATGCATCACAAACCTGCCAACCGCATTAAATATAAACACGGAAGCCACAGTCAGTGGGGAGTAACTCCGAGTTCTCCCAGCCACGAAATGTCGAGTTTAATAAAACATGAATAACATAAAAGAGATGTATATGGAAAATACAAACCTTAACATATACGATATGCTTTTCATGTTATGAAACAATTAACTAACATATAACCTATCATATGAACGCTATCATGTGAATCTGTTAACAACCTATAACACGAGGTAGGGAAGCTGGTATGCTGGCTCAGAGGTTACATTTAAAACATGGCCCTGATACACTCAAACCCTAAGCATACTAACTATCATGTGAATCAGTTAACAACCGGTAATCCAAACTCTATCAACCTTAGCCGGCTTGCATCTCACCTTCTAAGACTCATAGAATCATCAAACATGAAAGACCAATACGTCTATAAACAGGCATAAGTTCCTAGTACCGTCAATAGTCGACTTCTGTAACTCGAGGCTATACCACAAGGTAGGAAAACCTCCTAGTCCTAGACTGATCAGACCTAGCGACAACAGCTATTCCATTCCCCGTCCCATGACATAACCGTACATGAGAAACTCTACTAGGCGACCCCCTAAGCAGAGATGGCTAGTACTTAAGCTTGCTCCATTCCCAAAGTGGAACTCTTAGGCAGCCATGCCCCGACTTGGAGATAAGCCCCCCAGGCCGTGACACAAAAGCTATCAAGCAGTGAACTATATACTCGTTAAAGATAGTAAGGCCTATCTATGACATGGTCCAAGATACTCATTTAGAATTAGAATGGTCAAGACGCCATATACTCATAATTCTCTATGGGTACTTAGTCAACACGACATATCTCATACAATTAAACAGTCACGGGAAAAACTTCCTATCATGTGACTAATTGCATATAAATCATATTCAAATATCATATCGCCTCATATCTACTAAGGCTCATTCATTTATTAAATAAAACCTTACTTGAAGACAAATCCCCGACCCAAGTCCCGCGACAGGTCATCAGTCAAAACGGGGCTGACTAGATCTTAGTTTGACCAAACCCGTTTGGTCAAACCGGCTAGAAACAGAGTCTTTACCAATTAGACTTGAACATAAAATCATCATATTCATCTCATGCTAATTTATTCCAACTTCTAACATGTGAATTATTAAAATCATACAAAACCCGCTTGACTTAAAGGATATCATATTAAACTACAATCTCGTATTATAACTTCTAACATGTGAGAAATAATAATATTATGAAAACTTTTAATTAAATATAATTTACTTATTAACATTTCCCACTTGCTAATATACAAAACACGGTAAAATAACAATAACTCAAAAACCGTCACAAGTCCAAGGAGGGACCCACGCGCTGTTTTGGGCCGAGACAAGAACCGGGCCCGGACTGGGCCCACGGGCCTGGTTTGGGCCTGTTTTGGGTCGACGTTTCTAAAACCGTTTCTTAATATTTTCCCGCATGCTTAACATATTTAAAACCCGTCAAAACAACAACACAACAATCAAGTATCGATACAACCCAAAAGCTAACCCACGGACCAACCCAGACCGGCCTGGACCGGGCCTGAACCGGCCTGAACCGGCCTGAACCGGCCTGGTTTGGGCTGGTTTTCTGGCCACCATACACGGCCTCCACAAATCAACAACCCCAAATTATTTCCAACATGATTTTAATTAACAACATCCATTTTAACAACCAATTCAACCATCATTCATATAAAAATTCATGATTATGAATAAATCATTCAAATATGTCAAGAACACTAAACATGTTTAAAATTCATATAACATAGTAAAAATAACAACTTATCATGTCACTAGTTAAAAACCGTAAATATCCATAAACAAAAACAAAAGATATGTAACATTAATTCGTCGAGTAACTCGGAATCGTTACCTTAGCTAGCACAAAATCAAGTAGCACCCAAAATAAGAACTAAAGAAATAAGAAACCCGTTTACTAGTCTTCTCCTAAAATATACGAGTCACCAAACTCGTCTTCAAAATCTTCCCCTATAAGAAATGACAAGAATAACATTATTAGAATTAAAACTTGATTTTCCAAAATTAAAGTGTTGAAAACGATTTTGTCGGAATTGGAAATAAAACGTACGTGGAGATGAAGAGCGAAGAGGAGACTCTAGAAATATAAGTTAGGACGGAGTTGAACAAGTAACGAAGGTTTTGTGACGATTTTGCTCAAGAACGATGAAGAACGATGAAGAACGATGAAGAACACCAAGAACGATTTTGATTATATTAAAGAAAGTATTAATTAGATATTAAGTTGATTTAATGTAAAATGAAAAGATAAGTAGTGAGTAAGTGTGGGGAGTGTGCCGTGTAATTATAGGGAAATAATGAGTCGGGTTTTGAAATTGTTGTTACGGAATTGACTCGGGTTTTATTATTATATTATGGTAATTAATTAGATATTATTAGGTTTTATGATAGTTTAATCAAATATCTAGATATTAATTAGATATTATGTTAATGTAATCAAAAGAAAGAAAATATCTAGTCCTAAGAGAGGGTGAGGGAGCCGTGTGGTTTTGGTAGAAATCGGATCTGTTTTTCAAGCGATTTGCGTAATTTAAGATGACGGATCGATAAAGTTAAAAATATCTTAGATATTCGTATTAGTTTAATCGAAAGAATTAAAAGATCTAAAGTGAGTGGAAAAAGATGACATGAGGCGTGTGACTCTTGCCAAAGTCGGGATACGGTTTTGTTTCGGGATTTAAGTTGACTCGGGAATAGTTAAATGACGTTCGGGGTTAAACCGTAAAACCTTCTCTTAAATTCCGAATAAATTCAAAATAATTATATTAAATTATCATAAATTCAAATAAATCTTAATAAATTAAAATAAATTAAATTTATTATTTTTCAAATATAATTTCGGTCTTTCAAATTACGGGTTGTTACAGATCTTAAAAATCAATTATCATTGAAGAGATCGTACTTCTTCAAGTAAAATTTACCAGGTCACATACCTGACCATCATGCATGGAGTCCATTATGAATCGCATGACTCTAAGCCATAGCAAGAAGTTAGGACTAGAAACAATCTTTTATAAGTCACAGATTAGAATTCATCACTAAAAAGAAGTGATAAAATTCCACCTGACCTCTTATGTTTCGAAAAAACAACTACTGAACAAGCAATGAGGAAAAGGTTTTCCGGACCATATGCTCATTTTGTGGCTCTTGAAACATTTTCTCCCACTCTGTCTTATCAAGAAATAATCGTATTTTTATTGAAAGACAGCATCACGAGCCACAAACCCTTTGTTCTCGTGATCAATGTAGGATTAGTGAGCACTTGTTTCATTCGAATAACTTACAATTTAGGTATTCTACCCATCCATATCGTATATGGAATAAAATCAGACTACTTTAAATGTGCTTTGATATGGTGGGAAAAGAAATAGCAGACAAAAATATTAAGATCCCAAGGTTAGTCTAATGGCTCAGTTTCACTTGACAAAGATAAAACCATATCGTATAAGGTTTTGTTTCTTTATTTAACAACGCCTGATCTGATAATGTGTGTTAGAGAAGTTAACTCGTGAAACTATTTCACAATACTTTTGGTGAAAATCAAAATCAAAGTCAATACTTAGATATTTTAATTACGATTTGGTCGTAAGTCCTTGATCTAATACTCTAGGTGGTTAACTACTTCACATTGAAGCTCTTTGAACTTTTTAAAAAATTTCTCTTAGCACCTCATTAAGTAGAATCAAACACAATATCTACTTAAGTCGTCGTTAAATAAAGTGAAGTAGTCATTACCATCTCTGGTTGTGTTTGTTATTGGACAATACATATTCTTATGTAATAGGGACAATAACTCACTAGTTCGATTTCCTTTTCAACAAAAAAGGGCACGAATTATCTTGCCTTGAATACAAGATTCGCACACACCATAAGATTCAAAATCAAATGTTTTAGATGTGCTACACAATCCAGAATTAAGATTAGATTTGGGTCACCAATTTTGAGCCTTTTTCAATCTATATGACAAGTAATTTTTAGTTTTAGGTAAAGAATATAATTACCTTTGATTGGTATGGCATAACCATTGACCAAGTATACGCATAAAAGGATACAACGCTTGTTCCATTCACAAAAGTGAAACACCTGTGTCGTACACTAAAGTGGATACTATATTCTTTATTTAGAGGTCATGTACATAATAACTTTTATTAAAGTATACCTCTAAATCCAAAACTAGATTGATCACATTATAACTTTTATATGTCTCTATAGAAATAAAACTACAATAGTTATATTTCCCTTGTAGGTTGACATTTAATCATGGCTAGTCGTCGCACGAATTATTGTATGCATTGAATACATCGATGAAAACCATAATGGGTATCTAATACCCAAAACTTGCATTCTAGCAAAATAAATGTCGATCATATAGATATTATCGGTGAAAAATGAACACCCAATTTCTAACTCTTTAGAAAACTTGGGGCAAATTATTTTCTAGTGTCTTACACTGTAAAATAGAATCATCAAAAGTTGGGTTCGACACCCTAGGCTTGTGCCATTATCGTGCCAACCTACTCTTGAACCTCGTTTTATTCTTAACAATTAAGAATATAAACATCGCTCTTAGAGCTCCCACTCACTTTTATGAATCTCTACCTAGACAAGTAGATTAGAATTATAATGAAGATAACTCTTTATTTCATTTATGGTTTTACCTTCAAAAAGGATAAACCTTTCATAAAGTGACTACAGTATTTGGTTAAACATGATTTCAAATAAGTCGAGAAACCTTGTCGTCCCAACTGATTTGGCCTCTTTTGAGGTAAGCCTCGATAAGGAGCATAATGACAACATACCAAAATACAAATATTTTCTTTGGAGCAAAAAGATTGATGTACATTGTTATAAGAAGACGTCACTAAAACAAAATCAAAACGTTTTTGACTAATTGTGACTTATTCATATACTCTTCTCAAGAGACATTTGCAATGGTGAATATGAGGATCAAAAGAAAAAATTCATTTTGTCATTAGCTACGGTGGTTTAAACGGAGATTGCAATCAAAATGCTACCGTATAAAATAATGGAAATTTCTTTCCACGATTGAACGAATTTACAAGTTCGTAGAAGGATAAATATTTGTCATTGTGCGAATAAATATGAACGGAAAATAAACATTCATTGCATATATATAATTTACTTGTAAAACAATTTTAAACAAGTCACTCATATAATGACCCCTCACGAAATTATATAAGTGATTCCAAGACCCATCTTTAGACAAAAATCGTCATCGTACGCTACCTTTATCTAAAAATGGTAAGTCAATACTTGACTAATTCTACACTTAGAACTCTTGGTTGATTTTCAACTAAATCCATCTCCTAGTTCTAAGATAACGCTTATCTCGTTGAGTCCAATCCAATTTTGGCTTGTGATCGTATCACCCTACTTACCCGAGGTAAAAAGGGACCCACGAGCGTGGTAGCCCTAATGAACACGGGGTTCATAGGTGTTACTAATTGGTTAGGCTAATCTCAATTTTTTAAGTCATGTGAGAGGTCTTGTCAATTTAGTCATTAATTCCCTATAAGTGAACTAAATCGGTGAATTTCGAATAACTTTGAATTGACAATCGCGAAATAAAGATGCATGTTGGCGATTTTGGCATGAGTGGAAAAAATATAAAGCAAGCAAATAATAAATCCTAGTATGGCCAGCTAGCTAATCTAATTAACTAGTAGATTACAAAATCGGAAACCAACTCCTTGGCCCCTTGCCTCTTCATGGCACCGTCTTTTGGAACACCGACTTCGGAATCTCCGTCTTCATAATAATTAATTACAAAAAGATACAAATAAAATTCCTATTATACATTTGATCTAAAATATGAAATTAAATTATTACAAACGGCGATACGAGATCGCAAATAAAATTACAACCGAATCGGTATTCCCTTACATTACGGGTAATACCGATTAAAATAATCTCGGACATACTAGGTACAACTTGCATTAAAAATTAAATAAATGACATTCATTCATTCAACCATAACAACATAAATAAAATGCTGAAAAAATATGCCAAAATCGCCCTTGATACTTATCATGCTTATTCTAGCTTGGTTTTATGGATTTTATCGATTTTTAACCATTAAAAATCAATAATCAATACTTAAATTGTATTTAAGCTCAAACTAATTATCTAAATTGATTTAGAACTCAAAATTAGTCCCCACTAACTTTGTTTGTATTTAATTAGTTCGAATTAATCGTATTTGCTAAATATAGAGGTTTAATCATAACATTTATGAAATAAACCCAAAATAAAATATCAAAATCATAAAAATTTTAAACCAAAATTTTTGTACATTCTGGAACATTTCCAGGGACTCTAAAAACCAGAAACATTTGCCCAAAAAATTTTAAAAAATTTTATGAACAAATAACTTCATATTCAACGATTTTATCAAATAAAAACCATTAAATATAGTAAAATAGTGAAATAAATTATAACATTTCACCACAATGATATAAATCATATTATAAAATGTACCAAAAATTTTCAAGACCATAAAAGGACGTTATTGACTTTTATCTCATAAAAATCAATAATCATGCAAAACTTAATTAATAGTCACAAAATTTTACATACAGTATGTATAACATGCATGTGAGATCATATAAAAAATTCATGGCCAGAATCAACATGCAAGTATTTTTAGTTAACTTTTAGCATAAAACATGCATATTAACATGATTTAAAAGCCATAAATAAAAATAAATAGCAAATTAATCCCCAAAACCACCAAATTTGACCACAACCATTTTGAGGTCAGTAGGTATGCATGCAAATCAAAAATTTCGTGCAAACCAATTTTTAACACAAATTTTCAATTTTACCCAAGTTATCGTATAACTCGATTTTAATGCTTAAAATCGACATGCATGTAACAATTGAGCTCTGATACCACATGAAAGTCCTAGACTTCTAATTAGACTCCTCTAATTAGTTCATTAAATTACATTAACTTAATGATTTAGGATCTAGTTATCATGCATGCAAATATAAAAGCATAAAAGAAAAGATAAGACGAAAATATCCATACATTGGGAATTTTCGGTTCAATATGGGCACAATAAGAACTCCTTCTTATTGTTCTTGAGCATGAAATTAATGGATGATCCTCAATAGAAATAATCTCCAAAGTAGAAGGTCTCCTTCTTGTTGCACCCAAGATTAAACCCAAATAATCTTACCTTATTATTAACTAGATAATAAGTAAGACATTATACTACTAATATTATTGTATTAATACACTAGTAATATGTAGAGAATATTAGTTTGCATGTTAGTTTTTAGAGATATGAAGAGTTTTGTAAGGGAAGTAGAAAATAAGCAAGTGAAGAAGTGGAAAAATGAGAACATCACATGTCCTTATAAGGCCATCTAGGCCGGATTCCATGAGCCCCTTGTGGGTTACTTTTGCTCTTTTCTAAATTGTGTAAGATAGTGGAGTGTGGACTTGGTGGTAATGATTAAAGTCTATCATAACATTTCACATTACAAAGATTAAGTGAGCATAAAATAAGACTAAAATCATCACCAATGTACACTACCAAAAACCGGTGCATACATGTCCACATGGGTCCATTTTGATTTTTGATATTTGTCCCACAAATACTTATTAATCATATGCTTAATTATCTAATATAATTAAGTGTTAATTTGATCATATAATAATTATATGACTCAAATTAATAAATAATACACTTAACTTTTAAGTGATATTTTAGCATTATATCAATATATAATGGGTCCCACAATGTTCAGTTTATTTATTTTACAACTCTTTGTAAATATAATTAACTAACTACCTCTACCTCAAAATATATACATAACCTCAACTAAGTTAATGAATTAACTATTAATCATTAAATTAAATCTTATTTAATCGTATTAAAGTAAGACGTAAAATTTACTCAGTCAGTTATCGTATAATTGACTAATAAACTTAAGTGGAATGAGTTCCTAACTCAATTTCCAATAAATAACTCTCGTAAATAAACGTACATATCAAATATATGTAATGCCCTAATTAAACTGTATCGTATACAAATAATTAGTATTCTATTTGGGTCTCATCCTATAGGTGTGACCTAAAGGGTTCAGTTGATCACCGTCGTCATACGACAATAACGTCAAACTCTAGTCTGCTGAGCGTTACCGATTTACATTAATCAACTGACGTGGAGTATCAAAATATACTAATCATGCCACGTATATTCCAAATGAGATTTATTATATATAAATGCACTATTGTGGAGGACACTTACTCCAACAATTCTCAGCACTTGATCATATTCAAATTAATCTCTAGATCTCACTAACATCACAATATACTTAGAAACTTAAGAAGTTTCATAAAACTATTGTTCTACTACTAACACTACATTACTAAGAGTAGTAATAAGTGTGTTTGTACTCATTTTTAAGGGTACTATTGTATTACACTAATTTTGTAATATTATATTTATTTGGGATAGTTTAGGTGCTACTAGTTGGAGTGTTCCTATACTTGGAACTAGGAAGTTTATCCCTCTATTTGTAAGCTCAAGGACAAGGGTAAGAAGAAGTCTTACTCTTGTGCCCTTACTCGTCCAAAACTCAATGTGAGGAATAACTTTTTTTACTCAAACTTTGTTTTAATTTGTTTGCATGCACTAGATCTTGGACAACTAGTTAAAGAGTTAACTAGTTAATCATAAGAAAAGTCTTATGATTAGGTATAAAACCTATCAGAGCTTTCCTTGATTGTTAGTCCACTTTATCGACTTTCTCCATCCTTTGGGCTTACTTGAGCCAGCGTCCTTGAACAATGTTGTAGGGTTGAAATGATCATCCTGAAGTATCATGTTAATGATCTTATCCAGTGCAGCTCTGACAAATCGATCTTCCCCAAACAGGAGACTAACGGGTTGCTCATCTAAACAAGGTGTTTGACGGGTTTTGACGGTAGGAACCGTTTCTAAGGGGATAAAATAGCAATCGTGGAAGACCTCGATTCTAACTAATTGTATTCCATTATAGTGCCACTGTTCGGCAAACCTATGAAAGTATTATTGACTCCCCTCCCTAACGAATTATCCATTCAGAGTAGGGAGATAAGGTTGCATCTGGATTCCTATATCTTTACGATTTTTGACTTGAGTAAGCATTTCTTTGGTTTCATCCTTCATGGGTGTGTATCTCAATCCTAATGGTAACTTTCCGAAATTCCCCTCTTTTTATAGGTGCAAAGGTACTCTTCCTGATGGGGTTCAATGACATTCCTGGGAAGTATCCCTGGAACCACTAAGTTGGAGTATGGGTTGAAGTATGGATGTGCCAATTAACTCTCTACGAGATTTATGCTATGAAACCCTCCAAACTCATATACTGGATCTGTGACTGCTTGGGTGCTGGACATTTCCTCTAATACAGCCTTGATAGGTAACGAAATGATCGTCACTACTTTCTCATCTAGAGGAATTTTGATCTTCTGGTGCAAGGTGGATGTTACCGCTTTAGAAGCGTGAATCCAAGGCCTCCCTAGAAGTATATTATAGTTGCTTCGATGTCCACAATATGGAAGTTAACCTTTCGCTCAATTGGCCGAGTGGCTATAGTGAGGTTGACTAGCCCCACTACCTTACGTCGTGTTCCATCATATGCTCGAACACCTTGGTTGGTATGAGCCCAGTTTTATTCTTTCATGGCCAACTTACGTGTTGTTTTAGTGGTATGATATTGACTGCGGAGCCATCATCTACCTAAGTCATTGGTACATTCTTCTTTAGGCATGTGATTGTGATATATAGAGCGAGATTGTGACTGGCGCCAAAAGGAGGTCGATCCTCATCTGAGAAAGTAACTGGGTTACTTAGCTTAATTAAGTGTTAGAAGACCAAGTTGACTACGTCGTCAAGGGTAGAGTCGTGCGCTACATTCAACTTTGCCAATGCATGTAATAATGATTGACGAAGGGGAAATGAACTCGGAACTAACTGCCAGACTGAAATATTAGCCTTTGTCTTCTGTAGTTGTTTCAGTACATGGTCGGTAGATATATTTTCGCCATCTTTGGGGTGACGACATTGGTGTTAGTAACTAGACCATTATATTTTGACAAGGACGCCCTGAACGAGTAAGATAGTCTATATCTTGATCTTCACTAGCCTTGAATATATCTTCACTATCTTTGACTTGATAATGTTTCGTGAGGTATTCATCCTCATCATCATCAGACCATATTCCGTTGACGATATTCAGTTCTCTCAAACTGATGATTTTGACATCCAAAGTCATTATTCGCTCGACTTGATTATCACATGTTGTTATCACCTCTTGCATCGTAGACTCTTGAGATAGAACGAGAACGCTTTCCTGAGGCGTGGTGCCTGGAGTGCATAGGGATGCTACAATGGTTTCAAGGTATGAAACTTGCCTACTTACATTCTTAGCCCATGCGATAAAGTCGTCTATGGTATGAGAAATGGTGGAATATCTTATTTCATCTTCCAACATATAAAACTCATCTTCGACTGGGGAGACGAGGTGTGAACAACCCAAGGTGGATTCTTCATCAGTAATCATCATAACTCCAAGAGGATTCTGAGTTTTGTTAGGTTTGCTTCCAGGATGTATGGGTAATTGACAATCTTCAATCATATCTTGAATGACATGCATGCTTCAATTTGTAGCATTTCTCTTTATCGTGTCCTTTACCTCTATGATATTAGCAGTATGCGTTCTCATACCAGAATCTAGTTTTATTTTCTTGATCGGGCGTAGGTCCTATGGGTTAGAGCTTGCCTTGCTGTATCAACCTTTTCAAGGCATTGGAATACGTATGATTGATGCTTGTGAATTTCCTTTGTGGGTTTATCTTTTTAAGAGGATTCGATGAGATCGACTTCATCGGTCTTGTTAGTAGAGCCATAAGAATGACTCGTTGAGCCTTGATATCCGCGACCTACCGTTTTGGACAAGACCCCCTTTCGGATATCGTCTTCAATTCTTTTTCCTAGCACAGTTAAGTCTTTGAAAGACTTTATGTTTTGGTATCTCAGGTGGTTCGCATAAACGGGTCTCAAATTGTCCACGAAATTTTCCACAAGAGTAGCTTCATCTGGACGTTCAACAAGTTGTGTGCTAGTCTTCGTCCACCTACTTAGGAAGTCAGTGAAACCTTCTTTCTCATTTTGGGTAAGCAACTCTAGAGTACTCATAATGACTTGAATCTCTGCATTTTTTGTGTACTGCTTGGCAAACTCAATTGCGACATCATCCCAGGTTGCAATTTTCTTATGTTCCAGAGAATAGAAACACCGCATAGGAATGGTGTCGAGAGATGAAGGAAAGATCCTTAGGAACATCTCGGGTTTGATGCCTTTGATACACATATAATCTTTGAAGGCACGAATGTGATTCAACGGGTTCTCATGCCCCTTGAACTTTGGGATGTCGTTCATGTCGAAGTTTGTTGGCAATTGAGTACTTACGGTTCATATTTGCGATTATTTTCCCAGTAGATGTTGTCCCCCTTGAGGTACATTAGTTGCTCCTCCAGGTATTGGAGTCGCTTTTCAGCTTCAGTATGAACTGGTAGGGGATTGACTTCTGGAAGGTTATCATGCACACTAGCATCAGGAATGTCTGCAATAGGAAGCCTTGTTTCTACAGCAACAATTGGGATTTCAATGGCATTGAGGCAAGCATAAGCTTGGTCATGACTTGTTTGGAGACGGATGAGCGCAGCTAGGATTAGATCATTACCATTCGGGTTTGACTCGGCTACATGAACACTGGCTTGAATAGTTCCCTGCATCTTGAAAAAACTGGGGCAAGAGACCGACAATGAATCAAAACACGATCGACCATTCTAGCAAACATACTCAAAAGGACTCGACTTGTGAAGTAGAAGTGTGCCACTGTGCTAAGTAAGTTTTAAAAATGACAAGATTTGAAATGTTTGTCCTAAGCAACCGTAGTGTGGTTGTAGGAGTGACGACTCGAAGTGGAGAAAAGGCGATGTTGGACCAATTTCATAGTTTTGATAATGACATGTGTTTATGTAATAATATGTTTTACTCGATATATCATATGCGTGTAATTGTGTGCTTTAGTCTTATTATAGCTAGCATCAATTATGAGAAGAAAGATCAAAGTTAGGCATACCTTTGATAAAGTCTGTGAGACAAAGTTATAACAACTTCAGGAATAACTTTGGAAGTAAACATGAAAGTTATAGCTACCCAGGCATAACTTTAATGAAAATCGCTTCAAGCAAGATCTACCTCGAATAGCACAAGACTCAAGATGGAGGGTCTTTGTGATCAAGATGAAGAGATGATCCGTATACTGAAGATCTTTGTGAAGATTAGATAGTATAGGTCGTCACTCGGTAACTATTCCATTCGAGAGTTTTTATGTTCAAAGTTATAGCTTTAGTCTATGACTTTGGATGATAAATATTGATGCATGATTTTGGAAATAAAATGTTTTGAAATGTTTTCAAAATTGAAAGAGTATTTTTATATTTATCAAAAGTTTTATTAGAGAATATATTTACGAGATTCTATTGGTTAGTAATACAACTTATGGGTTGTCATGCTACCTAGGGTTTCTAATATATTCTATCTCAATTTGTTGTTTAACTAATTAGCCCTCCTAGTGTTTGAGCCATCTAGGGTTTCGTGAAAACCTAGTTTGTGCCACCTAGGGATTCGTGCCTCCTAGGGTTTCGTGAGCTAGGAATTTCGGCCTCCTTAGGTAGTTTCCCTACTTTACCTAATCTAGGATTCTACTATATCTTTACAACAATATTTTGAGATATAAAGATAAATATATTTCTATAATATAAACCAAATAATATTTTGAGATAAAGATATTTCTAAAAGATAAGCAAATATTATTTTATGATAAGATAAGTATCTTTATTAAATATAATACTAGTGTTTTAGATCTACTATGATTCTACTACTATAAATACTCATTCACATATTATTTGCAAAACACACGACATACACGACATACACTACAATCACACGGCACATCTATTTACTTGTGTTGATTTTCCAAAATCGTTTTAAAGCAAACCTTAAAGCAATTATTTATTATTTTTAGAGTTTGTTTTTCAAAAGAGTCGTGCATCAATTATTATCAATCGCTTGAGTGAAATACGTTATTGGATAATAGTACATCATTATAAGCTTACAATTCTTTAACGAGAATTTGTGTGACTTATATTGTACTTTCTTATTAGCGTAAGATAGTATAGAGTATTTAGCGATACACACCTTGAGTTATAATCATAGTGTTGATTATACGAGTGGGTTGATAATTTTTGTAATCCGTAGAAAGGTACTAAAAATTACTAATCGAGAATAGTGGACGTAGGTTTCAACGTGTGAAACTGAACCACTTCAAAAATCGTGTGCCTCTCTCTTATCTCTTTACTTTTCGTTATTTTGTTATTTGCGCTTACTTTGATTAATTAATTA
>JAIUZE010005963.1:0-75300 GCA_022085475.1 Heliosperma pusillum
AGAAAACCGTCTTCAAAATTTAAAGTTACGCTCGAAAAATTAAAGTTACACTCGAAAAGCATCAAAGTTACACTCCTAAGGTGTTAAAATTGTTTAAATTCAAATTTTTACATACAAACCGCCTTAAAAAGTTAAAGTTACACTCTAAAACATTAGAGTTACACTCGCAAGCATCAAAGTTACACTCATAAATCTCAGCAGCTAAAAAGTGTTCAAAAGTGCTTAAAAGTGTTTAAAAAGTGATTAATGTAAGCTAGAGAGAGAAAGTTAATTAATTAGTGCATAAGTAATTAATTAGTGATAAGTGTATTTTTTAATCTCTCAAATCTCAGCCATCCATCTCCCTCATCCAATGGCTAGGATGAGGACTCAAGGACTCTAAGAAAATGGTGGACTCAATTGAACTAAGCTCTCTCTCTCTCTCTCTCTATATATATATATATATATATATATATATATATATATATATATATATATATATATTAATAAATAGTTATCTCTTTTCATTTTTAATCATCTTTAGAAATAATGTTTTAACATAAAGAATTAAAATCGTTCTACTTTTGTTGAAGCAATGATAAATTACAAATTGACTTATAAGGTGATATTTAATTTTTAGATTTGATTATAAATTTCATTTACAATTAGCGTAAATGATGCATTAGGGTCATTGGGCAAGTAGTTGTTGTCGTGCAGCATGTCATCTTGCTAGATAAATTTGAGTTTATACTTTGATCTGTTACTCTGTTGATGACTTCACAAAAATACGACTAATATATGAACAAAAATTATTCGGATAACATGGTTTCAAACCGTGAAAATTGTTAAAATTGTTTTTCATTTAATTAAAGTCGTGCACATACAATCTTAAAAATATGACTCATGCACGTTTAAAATAAAAAATTTGACCTTTTTTCATTCAGTACAAATTGCTAGTCAGTCAAACAAAACAAAATGAAGATTGTGACCCGTGTGCGTTTAAAATGATTTAGTTGAACTATTAAATGCTAAAACCCGTGATATTATCACAAAATTATATAATAGTTAAGAAGATCAGAACACTAATATTATATACTTCAAATTTTAATTAAAATAGTGCTTGTATCCAATGGTAATCTTAATTTTGTAGAGGTCAAACTTTGTAAACGTTGACCGTAAATATAGAAGACCATAAGAAATTTTAAAGGATGAAACTAACTTATTTAGATCTGTTATGAAAATTTTTTCATTATATTTATTGTTAAAAAATGTCATTTTTAACCAACGAAAAATACGGTCAAAGTCTTGACTCAAAGACAACTTAAAAATAAGTGTTACTAATGAATTGGATTATGGAGGGAATATAAGGTATACTATCAATAACGTTATGTGAAAAAAATGTATAAATAAGAGTAATTCATATTCACCCTATCTAATCAAACAATCTGTTATAATAGACAAATGTTCTATCCAACCCAAAATTAGTAAAAATAATTTTATTAAGTAATAGCCTATTAAAATCAATTTGCAATCATTGATAAAATACATCAAAATTGCTCAGAGCAACAAATTTAACGAACGAACTCCATAAACATTTGGCCATAAATTACTAAAAAACTATAGCATTGTGAGACGGTCTACTTTTTGTTAAAATTAAAAAAACCACGTTTATGGCTAAGTTCTCTACACAATGGTACAATGTGACAATGTAAAGTTGTCTCGCGCAATTGCACTTGGGTCAAATTATCAACACTGACAAATTAGCTTCACGTCTTATACTCCCTAGTCCTTAACAACATCTCATCCACTCAATATGCAACCAACGATCTCATTAAAAGCTAAAACAATATGGCGTTTGGTTTGCAACGGGGAAAGGGAAAAGGAATCGAAAAGGGAAACAAGTGGAAAGGAATTTAATCCCCTTTGATTAAAGGAGTTGTTTGGTTGTGAAGAGGAATATTAACTCATTAAAATATGATCACCATAACCACCATCATCAACATGTCTCATTCACCATACAAATGTACAATTCAACAGAAATGCTAAGCAATCCATTTATCCACCATCATCACAACCATGAAAGCCTTTTTTTCACCTCCCAAAATTAATATAATAATAATAATAAAAAGCTCCCATTTTTACAAATTATTAAGATCCGATTACCCGACCCACAAACTATCTGACCCGTAATTTCACAATTCGACTTCGACCCATTTGAGAATGAGCCCATACACATCGACCAAAAAGCTTTTTCCCTTCAATGGCTTCGTCCGTCGTACTGCATCGGCTCCAATTCCGCGAAAACCGTAATGAAGGAGAGAAAATATAAGAGCATGGTGGAAATAATGATGAAGGCTAAGTATTGGGATATGGTTGTTAGGGTGGGGTCGGCGTAGTCAACGGTGGAGGAAGAGGTTGTCATGGCGAAGGTGGCCTGGTTTGAGAAAGCCGATAGTGCTGGGCAAGGGTGGTGGTTGGCGGGGAGGAGATGCCGACAGTATTGGGCTGGGGTGGAAGAGATGTCGACATTGGTAGTGGAAAGGGGGCGGCAGGAGTGTCATTGATTAATAGTGGTAGTAGTGGTGTATGTTAGGTGGTGTTAATGGTGGTACTTAGGTAAGGTAGGGAAAGGAAATTTCATACCCGGTAGGGGATTGGAGTTAGAGGGATGTGAGACTAAGAGAAGGAATAAAGAGGGTAAAGAGAATGAAAAAAATAGCCAAACAAACAACAACAAAGGTAATGATAGAGTTTGATTCTCTTACCCTTTCCTTTAGACCCTCAACCAAACGCCCCCTTAATGTGATGAGTGATTCCTTTCATCTTTATTTTCTTTTTAATGGTCAAGCGATTAAGTCGATAGTAAAGAACTAAAGACAGTTCAAAATATATTTATTGAAGCATTTTTTCATTTACTTTTGCATTTTCTTAAATTCCTCTTTCATTAATTTCTATATTTTACGTCACTTATCATGAATATTTCTTGATTTATTTTAAATTTTGGTCGACTTTTTATAATCACTTTCCTTCACTTCTTAGCCCATTTCTATAATTTTTTATATATTTTTTTTACCGTAATTGTAAATTTGGAAGTAGATTTGTAATTTATTATTTGATTTCATATAAAATTACTAATTTTTTTTGCTTGAATACATTATAAAAATACTCATTTTTTTTTTAGTATTTTAAAGCATTTGTTTCACTTACGTTTGCATTTTTTTTATCTTTCTATATGATTAAGTTATGTATTTCTATCACTTATTATGAGTTATTATTTATTTATTTGTTTAATTATGTAAGTACACTATTAATTAATGACATAAATTTTAATTTTTATAATTAATTAATCAGTTGAGCAATGACATCGATTTTGTAGATTGTAATTATTGTTTTTTAATTAATAAAGCAAGTAGATTTATCTAACACATGAAACATCAAATAAATCAAACAATCATACATTTAAATTATTTCATAAACGTGGGCATATCAATTTATCAATAAACATTGATATTTGAAATGTTAAGGTTTGCAGTTACAAAGAAATTAATTCCATGAAAATTTGCTTTTATCAACTTTCCTACTTTTAAGGGGTGTCTGACAAATCAGCTTTAATATATAGAGATTAGTTTTAACCCCTTGCAAAATTGCACGGGAATGTTTTTATGAAATATGGTAAATATATTATTAACAAAACATACATGTTATAATTGGGTGAAATTTATGGAATTAGCTAAATACATTTTACAAACAATAATTCTTATAAAAGGCGCTTTTACACTAAATTAGTGTAACACGCTCTTACAATTTTACTTATTGAGAGTTTAAATATAAATTGATGGAGAAAAATTTAAAAAATTAATAAAAGGTGTATGTATACTAAAAAAATGGTAACTAATTAAAAATGGTTACAATATACTTCGTATGAGATAAAATAGGTACAACTGATCTAATATGGAAACATGTATCAAACAAAAGAAACATTGTGAGTCACAATCAATAATAAAAATGGTACGAAATTATATCAAAGGTATGACAAAAAGGTCTCTCAATAATATACTGGGAATCTGGGATATCGTTTCTCCAAAATTTTTTGTGAACTACTCATATTTTGAAAAGAGGAATATAAGACCAACTTTTTTTCAAGTAGCCCAACAATATAAAACCCCTATTTCCCTAAGACTAATCAATAAGCTCATACCAAGTCGTACTCCATATAATTACATGGCCCCTAAACAAATTTATGTATTAATTAATGACGATAATTCAAACAAATCCCACAACCATTCTTTTTAAAAAAATTGAATTGCTCATAAACATAAATCTCCCGCATCTTGGCCAAGGTTCCGGCATGAAATATTCACGCAATCACGCCCAACTCTAGTATTAGACGAGTTTCCATGTCTGGTCCAAATTTAGTGTTTTTATAGTAAATTTTAATGTAGTTGTTTGAGTTATCGTCGTTGATATATTAATTGGTTGCAAAATCATTATCATTATTCGTTGTAATTTATATTTTTTTGTTATTAATTTGTAATCTCTTCAATATATTTTTTTCTTAAATCTATTGTGATTTTCATTTAAATTAGTAAAAAAAAATTGGGATAGAAAGTACTGTGGCCGTCTCAATTATTTGTGTATATTTATTACAATATACGGAGTATAAACTAAAGTTTAAGAAAATGTCTAAGGTGGAGGGAATAAGATTTATAAGTCAATGGTAAAGTTGAAAAAGTAGGAAAAATGTCAATGATGCAAAACTTTTTGTTGACTTTTTATAAAAACTCCCGAAATATTTTCAATCAATTTTTCCAGTATGAGTTTTTTTGGTCATGTCTTTAATTACCCAAATGAGTTATATAAGGCAAATGAAATTTATGGAGAAGCCAAAATAAATAGTGAAAAAAAATACACAAGAAAAGACGTAGACTCTAAGTCTAAACTAAAAGACAAATTCTCATTTAAGATGGACACTATCCGTCTTAACCTTATGACATGACAAATACATATCAAATCACCCGACTTGTTGCCTAGAAAATACCATTTTTTTGTTTTTATTACCAACATGTAGTAGTATTTGAGTCGTCGTAAATTTAAGATGAATTATGCTCGTCTTAAATTTTAAAAAAATGTTGTGATGAGGTGGATGATATGGAGGTTTTAAAAGTTTGTGTTTTAATAATATGAGATAAGTAACTGTTCCCATCTTTGTTTTATTAACGTTCTCACTTTTATCAATATACTCCAAGTCCCAACATATATACTCCCTCCATTCAACTCCACACTACACATATCTTTTTTCACGTTTGCCAACGCGCGTTTTGCGTCGTAAATATAGTTCGCTACGTATTTGCAAAAATGATACGAGTTAGATATTTTTAATATACTCTAAAGATGAATCAAACAAGATCCCACATGAATATATTGTCTTTTATGCATTAGCCGGAAATTGAAAGATTCTTCTTACTTGTAAATAATGTGAAAAAGAGAAATGTGTAGTGTGAAGTTGAATGGAGGGAGTATATCTTCACCCTTTAAAAAGAGAGAACTCCAAATTACTGTGCTTATGAATAGTCTTTCCATATGCCCCCTCAACCGTCGATTGCCTTGCATCTCTGCCCTCCATTTCTCTCCCACTCTCACTGCATACTCTTAATTACTCATTTCTCATCCACTCATTTCTCATTCCTCATTTCTATCTACCTGCTCACTTCTCACCCTTCACTTTGCAGCCCCATCTCATTCATCCATTCCTCCAAAAGTCGACGACCCTCCAACTGAAACCTACCATGAAGGCCTGTTTATTCTTCTCCCCAAAGGTATATATTCCTACTGCATATCTCTTGGCTTGGTAGTTATGAGTTTTTCTTCTCCTTCTCAAATTGTTTTTTGTTCATCAATTTTGTTCATTGTTAGGGTTTATGATCGATTGAGTTTTGAAATTATGATTTTTAGGTTTGTTGGAGTCCTTTTCTGGGTACTTATAATACTTCCTTTTCTGGGTACTTATCATACATTTCAAGCTCTTTTATTTAGAACTCTTTATTTTTTCCTTTTTTTGGTTATTATTGTATTCCTGGGGTTGGAGTTTTGGGCTGCTAATCGGAGATGTGGCCTTCTTTATATTGCTTTATTCTATATGTAGATTGTCGTTGTTGTGGCTGCAGTTGTTTCGAGCTGCGGACTGAGAGCTTAAGCTCAGAACCATACAAATTGATTCCAACCCTAATAATTCAAATCCCGCTTATTTGTGTTATTTTGTTTTTTTTTTTTTTTTTCGTATTTCTGTTTGCGTTCTTTATATCTTATCGTTTACTATTTTTGATTATGGTTTTCTGGATTGGTGGCTTACGGTTTGCATATGTTCATTTATGCAGGACAAATTTTCATTTTCTTAGAATGTCTTGATATTATTTTGGGCACCTCTGGATTTCCCGGGGTCTTGAGTTTACCACTTCCCTTGCAATAGGTCATCTGATCAGAACTTTTGTATTACTTTTGTTGCTTTTATATATTTTTAGATAGCCGACTCTTCCGCTGACTTTAGAAATTTAGAAATTAGGTTTGTATTCCTGGGGTTTGAAATCTACTTGGATGTTCATTTGTACCTAAACGCTTATTTTCTTCGGTTTTCTCACTTACTCAGTTTTCCATTTTATTTTGCCGCAGGTTGCTTGCCCGTCTACTTAGAGGTAGAATGGTTTGTGCTTCTAACGAGTTTGGTGGCTTCATATAAAACGATGTTGTTTATCTCTGCCCGGGCGTGAAGGTAGCCGCTACCATTTCATCAAGAGTGTTAGAGCAACTCTGTTGAGAGGGAAGTTTATGAATCGGTTTGAACTTCATCGTGATGTTTATTAGGGAACAATGGATTCTTTAATGTTAGATAAGGTATTTGATGATTTATTGAGCAGTTAAAGTTATATTTGATCTGTTGAGTTTTATTTTTTCTTTATTCTGAAAAGCATACTCTTTTACTAAATTTCTATGTTTGTTTGTTAGATCCTTATGAGGTTAGATAATACTATAATGGTGTGAATACTACCGTCGGTGATTTAAAATGTACTTACATTGCAAGTGCTTCTTAAAATATACATTTGCAGTTACAAGTTAGGGGCCTTGTAGAAGGCGAGGGGGGAGAGAGAGACGCTCTTCATGTGGTATTTTCTTGTGGATTTAGAGTTCCATCTTATTGTCTAAACTCTAGATGATATTTCTTAACTGTCATGGAAGCCAATACCTAGCCCAGTTGTAGTTCGTCAGCCGAAAGTTGCGCTTGGTTCTACCCTGAAGTCTGCTTGGTTCTACCACGGAGTCTGAAGGATAATTTAATTTGCGTGGACTGTTATTATGGAATGAACATGTTCTAATTATTTCTAGCTGATATATCCCTTAGCTTAAATACTCTAATCGTAGGCTCGTAAGTCGTAACTTACAAGAGAGTCGAAAAGTAACCCGATGGTTTGTCAACCAAGAGTTAAATATGCTTCTACTCTCAAATCTGGAAGTATAAGTTTAATTGTTTGGACATGTTCTTATGTTATAGACAAGTTTGTTAGCGATGGTCAGACGTGTTACCTGAAGTTCAATAGTTTGTAATATATATGCTAGATGCCGTGTTGAGTGGCAATTTCTAAAGAGCCTTTTGGGCTTCTTGTCTTCTACTGATCCTCATCATTAAAAGGCTAGGCAAAGTGACCTTACAGGTTGCAAGTTTGCAGACAACGGAAGTGTCTTACTCACTTTGTAGTTTTAATTTAGTTACATGGCTATATATGTGTATATAGTGATTTGAACAATTAGATTGGGATCTGAATTTGAAAATATGGCATTGTATAGGCGGTTGGAGTCTTGGCAAGGTGTGACAAGACACACTATCTGGAGCAATAAACCCAATCTTTTAGGTATTGCACTTGAGCTTTTATTTTTTACAACTTATTTCAACTCAATTTCAAAGTGAAGCATGATCGACTTTTTTAGTTAGCCTGGTGGTATTTCAAATTCTGTCAATTGCAATAGCCTATTTATCTAATTGTTTCAGTTGCGTTATTATGGGTTGCGTGCAGTTTGTGTCATTTTTAGTCGGGTTTACCCTTGTGACTTTTACAGTTGTTCCGTTGTTTTAGAAATTGCGCCTGCCATGTTGGGTGGCGTAGATCTAGGGTTTAGTGGGAGTGGGTTTGTGCCTTTTCTTGGCGGCCTGCTGTTTTTTTGTGTTTTATATTTTGTGAGTTGTAGCTTGGCTCGGTGGTGTTTGATTGAGATTTTTTCTTTTTTGGGAGTTGAATCGATGTTTAATGGGATTTTATGTTTACTTGTCGTTTCTTTTGTGCTGACACAGGGGCACTGCTAATTTAATTGGCCTCATGTATTTGATTGTCTTTGAGGTATAAGTTTTACTTGTTTTGACCTGTTCTTATGGTATAGTCAAGATTCTTAGCGATGGTTGCTAGGCGCGTTACCCAAGTTTAATAGTTTGTAATATTTATGCTACTTGGCGAGGTGGATGGCAATTTCTAAAGAGCCTTTGGGGCTTTTTTGTTGATCCTTCAGGGAACGGGGATGAGGTTCTTGTAGTGATACGTGCCATAAGGTTTTCTGCACATGTACCAGCCGACTGCACGGAATGGGAGAGGGCTAGAGGTTTTTTTTTTCAAGAGATGTATTTTCGCCCGTCCCGCTCTTGACTTACAGGGTAATTCTATAACACTTACTGTCATTTCAGACATTCCTTTTTATTGCTTGTCTGCCAAATTGCCAAGCATCACTTCTGTTATCCTGTATATAAGTTGCGCCTATAACTGATTCATGGATTATGCTGTTTCCGGGCCAGTTTAGACTAAGATTGGTTGCGAGCAATTTGTAATATATTACTTTTGTGCCCATTGACCAGGAAGTTGGTTATTTAGGGAATCACATCGGTTTAGACTTGCGCTTTTACGTGGGGTGCCATTAACATCTCAAAGTTAGCTATTTAATATGTTGTCAAGAACAACTCCAAACTAGATCTAACAAGTATCGCGGTAAGCAATGATACTCCTCATTTTTGGGGATATCAGACTACATTTGCTGAGCAACCTCTTTTTCATTGTTAGCTGACCTTACAAATAGATGTTTCACATAAATCTCCTGCATTTTTTGCGTATATATGTAAAGCTAGCCGTTGAGGTTGTCTTGTTATTGACTCAAACGTAGTCGACGAGTTGTGTATCTTTCTTCCCGCAAGGGATGATGAATTTTGATATTAGTTTTTGGCTTGAACACTTTAGCGTCATTTTTTACGACTCCTTGTCATCACTTCTAAGGGGAGCGCAAAAAAAAAGATTCTCATTTTCGCTATATGCTAATCAGGCCGTCTTCTTTTGTTTTTCTGCGCAAATTTACGTCTTACATATCATTTTCCTTAGGTTACCATGTGCTTCCGATAAAAAAACGACGACTCTTTGAATTGGAAGTGACCTGTATGGAGGCCTTTGGGTAAAACCTTACAAGCCTTTTTCACGCAACTTAGCAACTCTAATCGAAGCCTTGTTCAAAGGTATTTTCTCTTTATAAGTCAATATGAATTTCATTTCTTATAAGCCAATACTAATTAATACTCTGTTTCTTCTTTTTTTTTCACCTCGGGATGCTTTTATTGTATCCTTAGGTTTTGGGGTAGAAATTAAACCTATATATGTATCAATGGTAGTGTTGGGTTAGAAATTAAAATAAATATTGGAAATTTTACGAGCTGTGTTAGTAATGCAATAACGTAAATTAAGAAAAATTCAAACTTTTTTATTAAAAAGTTCGAATTTTTCAGTGTCTGAGCTGGTAGGTTTGATTATCGAAGTGATATACATTTTTTAAGCTCTACTTATATGTTGTTGCTCCATATAGAGTTACATACCCTTTTTTTATTTGTTTTGGCCTTACGGGTGAGATAAGTTACAATATATATGAATCATGAATGTATTTCTCATGGTTATGAAGTGTTCATCTTATAACTAGATTGAAAGGATGTAGTGATTACTAATTAATTACTTTTGGAGTCTGGTAAGTTTGGTTATATAGTTACCCAAAAATTATAGTTTTGCTAAACAAATCTAAAATTATTTGTTGATCAATGACCTCAATAATTCTTGGGTGTGATTTCATTTAACAAATTATAGTATGAATTTGGGGACCAGGCTTTGTAATTCAATTGTGTATCATGCTTTATAAAGGTCTCTTCCATAATATTATCATGATTTTAAATACAAAGGGTACATATTCTTGCCATCAACAATACACGTGTTATAAGCAAGTCATGTGTGACAAATTTGCTTTGATTTTCATAAGGTATGTCCCATGAAATAGTTTTAAGTGTCATATCAACTAAGATATATGCATACCTATGTCTGTCGAGGAGTATTAGTACGAAGCATATTTTATAATGAATGTGTTTACCAAACGTCTATTGCCAATGTCCAAGTAAGGATGCAAGTATAATCCCGATATGAATTACAAACGCCCTCACTTTGGCGGCTTCGAACTCTTTACTCAGTTATTAAGAAGGAGCTATGAAAAAGTATGGCTGCTTCGGCTGCTTTTATTGTATCCTGTGGGGAGTGTCGTGCGGGAAAAAGCGTTGGTGCAGAAACTTTATTGGGTATAAGGCGGGCTGCTAAAAGAGGTGCCCTGCGAGGTATAGTTCCTTTGCCCATCTCGGTGTCCATCCCTTGTGTTTTATGTAGAGTTTAGGATTGTAGGGGAAGGTTCCAGGTCGGGTTGAAGCAGGTGCCGTTAGACTGGGAGCTCTTGGAGAGATTAAAGTCTAAGGCTAAAACTAGGGTTGAGCAAAACCGGGTAACCGAACCGGTTTAGTTCGGTTACCCAGTTTTAAAAACCGTATATTTTGGAAACCGGAACCGAACCGGTTTTAATTCGGTTCACCGATTTTTTTAGCATTTTTCAAACCGGATCCGAAAACCGGTTAACCAAACCGGTTTTCAGACCCGCTTTCAAAAATGTCTTTTTTTCCTTCAATTTTACAAAGCTACTGTAACTCATTTCTTAGATCTTCTTCTCCTCTTTCCCTTAGTTTTCCTCCTCCTTCGTCTCTTCCCTAACTCAAAATCTACCCTATCATTTTTTTAGTCTTTGTATTGTATGTATAATTTAAGATCAAACCTTTTTCTATTTTGATCGTTTTTTTATTTGGTGTATAATTTAAGTTCTTTGATGTTCATATGTTCATCCATAAATTAATATGTTCATATGTCGTGATATCTCACTTACTCAGTTTTGATGTTCATCCCATTTTAATTGTTTAGTTACTATCTACTTGATTGGACGATGCTCTTCTACCTAGCAACTCTAATCGATGCTCTACTCAAAGGTATTTTCTCCCTCTAATAAGCCAATATATATATAAATATACATATTTCATTTTTTAAATTATTCAGTTTGTTAATTGGGAACATGTTTTTTTGTTGCTTTGTTTCTTCGTTACAAAGATGTGCAATTGAAGGCATGCTTATTTCTTAAAAATGACCAGCCTTTATCATGTAAATTGTTGGATGTGTTTATTTAGCTTTGTTGGAAAACCCTATTTTTTCTTCGCCCAAGGTCTTGTGTAAGGCTCGCTTATTAAAGGTCTCGACTATTAAAGGACTAAACTACACTTAGCACTCGGTTCTCTTCTCAATTGAAACAAGATTGAGTGATATGTGAAAATGTTTCTATTTAGCTTTGTTGGAGAGCACTATATTTTCTTTGCCCAAGTTCTTGTGTAAGGCTTGCTTATTAAAGGACTCGAATACATTTAGCACTTGGTTTCCTTCTCAATTGAAAAGAGATTGGAGTGATAAGTGATATACAACCGGCCATGTACGCCAGCCTTAGACTGGCTGCCCTCTCTACGCGACATGTTGTTGTGGATAGGTTAATCTTTTCCCAATTGGCAACTTACCAATTATAGCTTAGGGTACAGTCTTTAGTCATCTTGTGACTCAATCGGGATGAATTCTGCTTGGTGTGGTGGTGAGTGAAAATGGTGTTGTAAAGACTATCAAGAGTGAATACGCGACAAACGAGTCTGGTTATTTGAGTTCGGGGTTCTTGGGTCCATAATTTTGCATCCAACTAATGTGAATAAATTTGTTTATCAAGTGCATGTTCATTTAAGCTAGGGTGTCGTTTTATACCAAGCTAATTGGATTTACCTCGACTGGGAAACCATCTTAGCAACTGCCAAGTCACATACCAACCTAATTAGATTTACAAAGTAAAAAATCTCATTACTTTAATTTTAATAAGCCTGCTTAGATTGTGCTCGTAGAACAGTAGAGCATTATATGGCCACAAATTGGATTCAGTTAGGTCCCTCAAATTTGGTGTGGACAAGGCCTATGGTTTGTAAGAGGTAGACTTGAAACTTGAGTGAGGGAGGTGGCGTATGCACTGTAAACTTGGTAGGACTAATTATGATGGACTTTGACATTTTCACTTTTATATATGTCGATTGTATTTGTTGTGGTTGCGGGTGGCTCGGGGTGCGGAACTTGAGCTTAAACTCAGAACAATAAGTAATGATTCAACCCTGATTAATTTTGTTTTTTCGTATTTTCTTTTGCGTTTTAACTTCTTATCGTTATTCTTTTACTATTAATTTTCTTTAATTTGCTGAGCGGGTGTCGATTAATCTCTGTCCTTTTGTGGTTGTACTTACGTTAAGGGTAGGCTTTATTGTTGATTGCTTGAATTAACGTGTCGGGCCTCTTCATTTGTTCCATTTTCTAGAGTTTTGGGATGCTAATCGGAGCTTTGGTCTTTTGTTTATTGCTTTTACTTCTTGATGTGTGTTGTACCCAGTTTGTCCTTTTTTTTCCCGAGGCTGAGCCCATCTTATGTTTTTTTTGCTTTACAACTCTTTATTTGTTCATTTTTTCCCTGATATTTGCGTATTCCTGGGGTTTTGGGATGCTCATCGGAGCTTCGTCCTTCCCTTAATTACTTTTATGTATATAGATGTAGATTGTCATTGTTGTGTTGGCGTTGTTGTTGAACCTGACATACCTAAGATACATAGTAGTTGAGTGATTGAGGTCACTTGTGACTGTTATTTTAGTGTAGGATTTTTTGCGGCGTCTGATTGTCGTAATTTGTAGTCATGAGATTTAAGATAAATATCAACCATGGGTTTAAAGTGCTCCATGGTTTATGTGGTATGCTAATCGATGTCTTGTACTATATGTTTAATTGGTTTGTTTAATTTCTTTAATTGAATTTTCAGCCTTTCCAGGCGCTGGCTGTGAATTGGTTGTGGGTCAAGAATGTAAATATGATAAGAAGTCCTGATTAATTGGGTTATTGGATTAGTTTGATCTCACTTTGCGTTTTTTATGTATAGGAAATTCTCCAGGTTTTCATTCGTGCGCAAACCATCTATGTTCACCGAGAGGTATGTTATGTTATTATCTGAGTGTTTTTCATTTTTTAATGGTTGATCATTTCTACATGGGTAACCTACTCAGCCACTCCTCGTGCTTATTTTGTTATGTTGGGACCATTGAGTTACTCGCTTTAATGTATTGAATTTGAGTGTTGTTGCTGTGTGGGTGTCCTTACTCTTTTGAAATTTACGACTCTAAGTTGTGCAGGTTTGTATTTGTTACCTCGTGTATTGTGTTACTTTTATTTGTGCAGGTGATGATTATGCCAAGTCTTTGTTTTTGGGAGAATTTATGACTGGTAGAAGTATATATTCCTTAATTGTTAGTAATTTATGTTGCGTACTTCCGTTCTTTTATTTTTTAGTTAAAGAAATGGGTTTTTAAAATTATGGTGTTCTGTTATTTGATTGGAATTTGGAAATGTCGGTTTGCTTGACTTCATATAATGGTTTCACATTTCTTGGTGATTAGCTATATTATCTTGTTTATATATTGCAGTTCGGAGACAATGGCTGGCTACGTGGCGAGCTCGGCAATACATGGCAGCGACTTGCAAAAGCTTGAGGTTGGTTTTACGCTTGTGACTTTTTCAACTGTTCCATCTTACCCTTTTTCATTTGCTGCCTTTCATCCGGCATGTCATGTTTCATCCCTGCCTTTCATCTTCACTTCCTTTCCCCTTGCAACCTTTTTTGTTCTCAACCATTCATTGTCTCCTCTTTCTCTCATACATGTATTCCCTTTGAAACCACGCAACCCTTGCCTACTTTCCCCTGTTTGCTCTACTTTCAGTTATATTACTTGTTTAGCCGTATGAGATTGTAGTTTAGCTTGGATTTATGGAGACGATTACTCCTTTATACTTGCTTAAGATACCCTACTTTCATGTAGTATGCCGGTTTTGTTTTGTGAGCTTCTACATGAACAAGTTGCTTTAAATTGGTTTAATTGCAATTCCATTTCAATTTGGGTGAATCATTTGCATTTTGTTATATACCTTTCATTTACTATGTCCGAAAGGAATTGTGAGTTCTGAGAAGTAGATACCTTTTTTTTGCTATTTTCTTATGGGAATGACTTCCTGTCTGGTATGATTTTTCTCTACGGTTTTATCAAGTGTTATTTTGCCCGCTTTTTGTACTCAATTGACTTCATTTCTGATTTCCGAGTTCTGTTCTATTTCTCTCATATATGTTGGTATCCTCTGCTCAATTGTTACTTCATCCAGCGAGTCTATTTACTTTGGTGAGTGGCATTCTCTCTCTTTTTTTTCTTCAGAGCATTTATTTCTTCATGTATCCTCTATTTCTTTTAATACTAATGTTGTCCTTTCCTCTTTTTTACTGTACCGTAAGTTTGGGAGGACTACTCATTGTATCCTGTTCTATTCAGTTTTGCCTACTCTCTTATCCATTTTCTCAGTTTCTCTCCAGTTTGGTTGCTCATTCACATTTGAGACATGTGAACCGTTATATGTGAAACATGTCATCCTCTTTATTTTGTTTTTAGACAACCGACCCTGCTTTCTATGATATAATGCGTCTTGGCATTCAGATAGCAACTTGAAGGGAAAGGTTGAATACATGGAGCTAAAGTATGTCTTGCTTTTTGGCGTTCTTTTTCTATCTTGCACATTTATTCCCTGGTGCCATTGAATGTGGATCCATTGTTGACGAGGTGATGTGATAATATTCTTTCTTTCAACACATTGCTAATCGGCTTGCAAAGCTGCTACAAAAGATGTGCGCTGATGAAAATGGAACTCTTTTAATAGATTCTGTTGTAAAAAGAACACCCAAAGTTTTTGTGATGTCTACTCTTGTGAGCGTGGTTCCTGAACAATCTTTTGTGTTTTAAAATGATCAGGTTCTTGAGAAAACAGTAGGATATCCCTTAGGCTTTTTTTCCCTGTCATTGTGATTTTTATTAATATAACTTCTAGCGGACGGAGCGTCTCAATGGCAAGGCAAAAATACGTCCTCAAGACGGGGCGTCTCAATCGAAAGAGGGGAGGGGGTAGTAGGTTTTATTTCTTGTGCAGTAATCTTTTCATTCTTTGTTTCGTAAAGGTGTTAAAATTCTGCTTGGGTCTATTTCACAAGTCTTTTTCATGTAAGTTGTCCTCTTTCCCCTTGATGAACTCCTATTTGTGTAAGAATTATTCATTTAATTAGCTTATAGAGCTTCTGAAATATTATCAAACATTTAAGAAGCTTGTTTTTCTGGCCTGGCCAGCATCTCCTCTAGACTTTCGCATGTAATCTTCAGTTTTCCAATGAAACCTTAACCTTGGGTTTCGTATCTACTTCTCACCTTTACTCTTCTAGGTTCGACATACTGTATTAATCCCATTGTTTGGAAAAGAGGCTTTCAGATGGAAGAGTATTAATCTCCTCTAGACTTTCGCATGTAATCTTCGTTCGCTTTTCTCGGCTCATTCTTATAGGTGAGGATTTTTTGTAGGCGATTGCAGTTGCTGTTGAGAAATGACATGGAGAGTGGGCTAAAGTTCAAGGCGGTCAAACCGGTGCCACTATTGTTGCCTTTGTTTTGCAAGTGTCTTTTTCTCTACCTTATGAGAATTGCGTTCGGCTAATGCAAGTGTAATGTGAAAGATGCTTGATTTCCTAATTTTATGGGTTTCTAATTTTGTAGAAAAAAGGCAGAATATGTCAAAGACGAATCAGAAAATTGCCTTTGTTTCTAAAAGGTCCCATGTGCTCCCAAGACGAGGATGACTGTGTAAGTCTATTACAAATGATTTTCTACATTATACCTCACATCACATGCCAAGGGGGTTCACCAGCCCATTATTTTTCAATCTCGGAGTTACTTTTTTTCCTCGTACACATTTTTTACACAAATTCTCATTTACGACGATCACTATCCTTCTTATGCTTAAGACGAGTCAAATACATACCAAATCTCCCAACTTGTCGCCCGAGAAATACCAAAAGTTTTCTCTTTACTACCATGTGGTATTATTTGACCCGTCTTAGTTTAAGACAGATAGTGCATGTGTTAAGCAAAACTTACTTCATTTTTGTATTGTAAGTGGCTTTCTTAATTATTTTAGAAGTAATTTAAATTTACCTATTTTCGTATTCGTAAATAGACTTCGAAGGTAAAATCATCTCCTTTTTCCTTGTGCAGGTTGTTTCAGTGGCCATATATGGTACTCCATCCTTTGAAGATTACTGCTAATGTAGATTTAACATTACCTGTACTTTTAAATGATTATTAAATTGTGTTCTTAGATCCTCCAGTTATTGTTCATGTATATGTACCTTTCAAATAATACAAGTGCTTCAATCGCATGGAATTCTAACATTCCTCGTTCATCTCTTATTTGTTTACATTTATGGATTCCACAATTTTTATTTTATATTTTATTTATTTTCATAATGGAATTGTCATTTATGTAAATAGACACGATTTATATATTTATAGCAATGTTGGTAATTAGGCAACGATATATAGTCTACGGTTAAAATAACTGAGAGACTACTTAAATCTCATAAATAGCCCTCCTCGGATTAACACACTTTGAATTCTAATATATGGCATCTCCCCGAAGTTGTGTCAGTTGATCTTTCACTCTTTAGTGAACGAGTATAAAGGTAGTAGCTAGGCTAAGTAAATGCAACATAAAGTTCACTCTTGTTTGCTTGTTTTGTTTCAAAAAAGTTGGCTCATTTTGTTTTGCCATGTCGCCCTTTTTGAACATTTTCTTCATGGTTCCTTCTCGGACGAAAGATCCATTACACAAGATGTATCAAAAGAGCAACTCATATTAGTATATTGGTGCAAGGATATTTCGTCTAATTTACCAATTTTATTATGATCTTGTACACATGCCTATAGGGCTAACTCATGTTTCCTTACCACTCCTTGAGAGCTACATCTACACAAGCACTACTTATGTGAGAAAAAAATTGAGTCTTGTTTAGTTTTGACTTTTGAGGGAGGGTGAGACAATGACTCTTTGTTTAGTTTTGTTCTGATTGAGAGAGTAAGGGAGGGATGGAGATATGATTCTTGTTTAGTGTATTAGATTGAAATGAAGGCGGTGAGGGAGGGAAGAAGTGAGGCAGAGAGAGAGAATGCTTATATTACGTGACGGGCCTTAAGAGTGAGGGGGAGAAGTATAAAGGAAGGATGCATATAGGCAGATGACAAGGGATGGTGACTCCGGATAAAGAGAGAGAGAGGGGGACTAAATTTTGTAATTTGTTTTTGTTCAAATCAAGAGGGTGAGGGATGAAGCTAGATGGTGATTGAGAAGGAGAAAGAACGAGAAGGAGTGCACGTTGTTTGTGCTTAGTTTGAGAAAGGGAGGAAAAGGGAGAAGAACTATGTGTTTGGTTTTATTCATATTCAGAGGGAAATGGGGAGGGATTGAGCGTTAAGAGGGAGTGCGGGGGAGCGTTGGGAAAGAGCAAAAAAGAGGGATATGAAGAGAACATTAGGAGGAGCAAGGGAGAACGACTATTTTTTGATTTTATGTAAATTGCCTTCGCATATTGTGTTCCTGCCATTAATTCTATTTTATATGAGAGTAGTTGCATTTTATGCACACTCGCACTTCATCACAAGAACAAGTTAGGGCCGATTGAAAGGGGAATAAAGGTCATCTTCGTTTTGCGAAGAAGAGTTAGGGTGATATGGGGAGGAGGAGGTACGGATTGAATGAAAGACGGAAGCGGGGAGGGGAATAGTCTATTTGGTTTTATTTCGATTGATATGGAAAGAGAGGGAGAGGGAAATTGTGTAAGGGAGGGAGGGAGGGAGAGTGTTTGTACTTAGTCTTTCAATTTACGTTCACATATGCGGTGTATTCATCATTAATTCTTGCTTACATGTGACTAATTGCGTATCAATCACATTATCATGTAATGGACGATGGTTATATAAGGTAAGCGTCACAAATTTATTTAATATTTTTGGTAGGACGTATTATATGATGGATGAAATTGAACCTATTTTACAGAAGACACTATGACACGATGATCACAAAAGACGTTATGATACGATGATATGATTCAAAATAAGTTTTTAATAGTTTTTTTTTTGGAAAGTTCTATAGATTTAAGTAGCTTTTTAGCCAAATGTTAGATTGTTTACTACACAATTTTATTGTTTTTTAACGAAATATTAGAGGGTGTAGGGGAATGTGAAAGAAAAGGACGAGGGTGATTTCAGATTTGTAACAACTTAGAGGTTATTTTTCAACATCGCATTAAGTGAAGGAAGTCGAGGAACAAGAGATCGAGAAGGGAAAGGAAAGAGAAAGGGAATTAGGAAGAAGAAATGAAAGAAAAATTGAAGTGGGGGCAAGAATAAGCACAAAGGAAGGTGTAAGGGGAGGAGAGCTAAAAGAGTAGGCACATGGAAAAGGGAAGGATAAATAAAGTCTCACTGACCTTTACTCATGGCGGTTGGTAGGATAAAGAGAATAAGACCGTATGTGCATGATTTCGTTCAGTTTGAGAGTAAAGTAAAGGGAGGGATGAAAGGAAGAGGGATAGGGACGGATGAGAAGGCAAAGGGAAACGATAAAGAGAAAAATGTTGCATAATGGACAGAGTAAGATGAAAATAAATGGAGGTACGAGGAGAGAAGAATGTCTAAAATCCCATCAACCTATGATTCAAAGTACGTTTTTCCAAACTTTTCGGAAAATTATGTGAAATTGAAGTAATTTTTTACATAAATGAGTTTATTACACAGTTTTATAGTTTTTTTAACCCAAATATTGAAAAATATCGGGGAATGTGAAGTGGGAGAATGAGGGTGGTTTCAGTGTTGTAACGAGGTCTTATATATGCATAATTGTTTTCGTTTTCGACATGGCATTAAGTGGTGGAAATTAATGAGGAAAACAAATAATGGAAATGACAGGGAAAGGGTAGGGGAAGCAAATAATAAGGAAAATGGAAACAGAAGGAGGAGGAAGCACGAAGGAAAGGGTAAGAGGAGAAGGATCAATAGAGGGGGAGCAAGCAAAAGAGAGTGAGAAAGAAAACCTTAAAAACTTCAATGATGACAGAGAGAGAGAGGATTAGAGGCGATTAGGATGAAGGGAATTAGACTGTATATGCACGGTTTAGATCAAATTGATAGTTAAGTAGGGCTAGGGAAAGGGAAGAGAAACGGATAAGGGAAGGATAAAGAGACAAAGGGAAACGGAAAGAAGAAAGAGGCTGCATAAGTAGGGGAATGAGGACAATGGACATAGTAAGAGAAATAAAAAACAAAAGTACGAGGGGAGGAAAATATTCTGAAACCCATTAACCTTTGCATGATTAAAAGTAAGTTTTTCATAACATTACTAAAAGTCCTATGACATTTAAGTAGTGTGACAAAATGAGTTTACTACACAATTTGTTTGTTTCTTGAACAAATATTGTAGAGCGGTGGGGAATGCGGTGAGGGAGAACGAGAGCGATGTCAGTTGTGTAATAATTTAGAGGTATTATATATACATAATTGTTTTCTTTTTAGGCATGTCATCAAATGGAGGAATTTGAGGAGGAGAGAAAGGAAAGGAAAAGGCAAGAAAAGTTTTAAGGGGAGATAAATGAAAGGAGCGAGGGAGAAGAATAAAGAAAAGGGTAAGAGGAGAAGGACATAAATAGGAGCCGCATGAAAATGGATGGAGAGAGAACTTCATTGACCTTCAAAGATGAGAGGGAGAGAGGGTCAAAGGCGGTTGACAAGATGAAGGGCTTGAGATTGTGTATGCATGGTTTACTTCTGGTTGGGAGTGAAGTATGGGAAGAGATAGTATGGAGTCGGATATGGGAAATGGGTTGCATAAGTCGAGGGAGGAGGAGAAGGCATATGGGAGATGAGGGGAAGGAGGACAATGAACAAAGTAAGAGAAATAGAAAGAGTGGTAAAAGAGGAGAGAAGAATGTTCAAAAACACTTTAACCCTTTGCATGATTCAAAATAAGTTTTTCATAACTTTTCGGAAAAGTATATGATATTGAATTATTTTTAACAAACAAGAATTCACAACATACTTTCTTTGTTTTATGATACAAGTATTGGAGAACAATGGGTAATGCAGAGGGGGAAGACGAGGATAATGGAGCTTAGGGGAAGACGAGGAGAATAGAGCTTGGAACTATTACGGGATAATGGAGCTTGGAACTAAGGATACAATGAGGAAGATATGGAGTGGCCAAGGGAGGATGAATGGGATGGTACGGGAATTGTTATTAACATGTGAGATAATGCAAGGGAAAGTGTGGGGTAGGTAGCTATTACCCCTTTTATAGGGTTGTTCCACTAATACCTCTTACTTCCCTTTGAGTTTTGGCTCTACTACCTCTTACTTTCCTTTGCTTTTTGGTTATACAATTTCTTGTTTTCCCTCACTATTATTCCTTTGTTCTTTCTCGTTCCTCTCATAAAGCTCTTCTTAAAACATTTGTGATTCTCATCATACTCGCAAGAATAAAATTATAACAGAAAATGGAATGGATGGAGATGAAGTGGATGTTATGAAGTTTTTTATGTTGTTGAACCAGTTACGGTTGGATGTACTTTATGAAGCTTGAAAACCCATGGTGTGACATCAACAAAAACACCAAAAGATTGAAATGAAGGCGATGAGGGAGGGATGGAGATATGATTCTTGTTTAGTGTATTAGATTGAAATGAAGGCGGTGAGGGAGGGAAGGAGTGAGGCAGAGAGAGAGAATGCGTATTTTACGTGACAGACCTTACGAGCGAGGGGGAGAAGTATAAAGGAAGGATGCATATAGGCAGATGACAAGGGATGGAGACTCCGGATAAAGAGAGAGAGAGAGGGGGACTAAATTTTGTAATTTGTTTTGGTTCAAATCAAGAGGGTGAGGGATGGAGCTAGAGGGTGATTGAGAAGGAGAAAGAACGAGAAGGAGTGCACGTTCTTTGTGCTTAGTTTGAGAAAGGGAGGAAAAGGGAGAAGAATTCTGTGTTTGGTTTTATTCATATTCAGAGGGAAATGGGGAGGGATTGAGCGTTAGGAGGGAGTGCGGGAGAGCGTTGGGAAAGAGCAAATTAAAAGAGAGGGATATGAGGAGAACATTAGGAGGAGCAAGGGAGAAATACTATTTTTTGATTTTATGGAAATTGCCTTCGCATATTGTGTTCCTGCCATTAATTCTATTTTATACGAGAGTAGTTGCATTTTATGCACACTCGCACTTCATCACAAGAACAAGTGAGGGCCGATTGAAAGGGGAATAAAGGTCATCTTCGTTTTGCGAAGAAGAGTTAGGGTGATATGGGGAGGAGGAGGTACGGATTGAATGAAAGACGGAAGCGGGGAGGGGGATAGTCTATTTGGTTTTATTACGATTGATATGGAAAGAGAGGGAGAGGGAAATTGTGTAAGGGAGGGAGGGAGGGAGGGAGAGTGTTTGTACTTAGTCTTTCAATTTACGTTCACATATGCGGTGTATTCATCATTAATTCTTGCTTACATGTGACTAATTGCGTATCAATCACATTATCATGTAATGGATGATGGTTATATAAGGTAAGCGTCACAAATTAATTTAATATTTTTGGAAAAGTATATGATATTGAATTATTTTTAACAAACAAGAATTCACAACATACTTTCTTTGTTTTATGATACAAGTATTGGAGAACAATGGGTAATGCAGAGAAGGAAGACGAGGATAATGGAGCTTAGGGGAAGACGAGGAGAATAGAGCTTGGAACTATTACGGGATAATGGAGCTTGGAACTAAGGATACAATGAGGAAGATATGGAGTGGCCAAGGGAGGATGAATGGGATGGTACGTGAATTGTTATTAACATGTGAGACAATGTAAGGGAAAGTGTGGGGTAGGTAGCTATTACCCCTTTTATAGGGTTGTTCCACTAATACCTCTTACTTCCCTTTGAGTTTTGGCTCTACTACCTCTTACTTTCCTTTGCTTTTTGGTTATACAATTTCTTGTTTTCCCTCACTATTATTCCTTTGTTCTTTCTCGTTTCTCTCATAAAGCTCTTATTAAAACATTTGTGATTCTCATCATACTCGCAAGAATAAAATTATAACAGAAAATGGAATGGATGGAGACGAAGTGGATGTTATGAAGTTTTTTTTGTTTTTGAACCAGTTACGATTAGATGTACTTTCTGAAGCTTCAAAACCCATGGTGTGACATCAACAAAAACACCAAAAGAGTAGGCTTAATTCGGAAGAGTGCCAAGTATGATGAAGGTAAGTGGAAGTTGACAATGAATCTCTCAATAATCATGATATTGTACAGGTTGGTGATGTGTTGAAAAGCCTTAACCAAAAAGGCAATGTAGGCTGTTTCGTCAGGTACTTATATTTCACTTGTGGCGAGACCCTATGATGACATGTTTTAGCTTGTAATAGTAGTTGCAATTAAAATACGATTCGAATATGTGATAAAATCGTTTAGGGCTGGAAAGTTAGTTAATCTTATGATGATGCAATGTATTACACAAGAAGAAGTCCTATTTTGTAAGATATTTCAATGTGATAACAACTACGGACAACTATAAGATAAAAAGATACATAGTATATTGTTTGGACTCCGCTACCATGTTTGACATTTGGCCATATTTATTTTACGTTGCTCTCCTACTTGTGTTATCCCATTATTTTGGTCTCTTTAACAAAAAATATGTCTTAGTCGCTGCTATTTCACGATTGTTCTCTAATTATTGTGCACCCAATATCACGTTTTCAAGCATCTTCGCTAATTGTGTAATGGCTACTTTACACGGTCCACAAGTACATGATGGAACACTTACATTTCTGTTTCCATATTTCCAGCTTATTTCCGCCTAGCATTATACCAATTTGGGGTTCCGCGCCCGTTAGGGCGCGGAGCAACAACTAGTGTATACAAAATTACAAAGTATAGAAGTATACAAAGTTGGGCATACAAGTCAGGCCCACAAAAAAGTTATTATCAACATATGTGACGCACACAACAGATGCATAATAAGATTTGACATAACACATGATAGCAATTATTAGACTTATTCCCCAAGCTAGTTCGTAGCGACCTAAATAATTCTTGTCGGTCGATGAAAACAATTTTCTACCTTTTAAATGCAAAATTGACTCTGATACCAATTGAAGGATCGATATAGGCAGCGGAAATAATAATTATACGATCCTTTAATAGACCTATTGCATTCAAACTGATGTAAATAAGAGGGATTAATTACATACCTGGATTTAAGACGGATTAATAATTAACTCCGAAAGTACGAAGTCTCTAGTGTATCCACACCGGGTACGAATTACACTCTCAACCTTTGAGACGACTCGGAAATATGAGAACCCTTGAGAAAACCGTTTTTCTCTTTCTTCTATATTTTGGATGGAAAACTAACTCAATGAGTTGTGTTCTTTTCCAATTACCAACTCCAAGTATTTATAGGGAAGAATAAAATAAACTCCTTATTTTATTTCCTTATTTTAATACTTATGGAACTCTTTCTCCATTTATTATTATATCTTTTGTGTTAGCAATTAATACAATAATATGTCATCTAGATACTTTAATTATTATCATATAATAATATAAAGGCATCTTAAGTGTAAACGTTAACCCGTAAGTGTGTGACCATCTAGGTTCAACATTAAGCCAGTAGTAATTAACGTTACCGATCCGATTGGGTCTGGGGCATAATTCCAACAACAGCAGCCTAATCCGTAAAAATAATTAAGAATAAAAGAAGTACAATTTAGAGATCTCTGATAAACAGATCAATCCAGCCGCAACGGTTCCATAATTTAACCAATAAAAAAACAAAATTTGCAGCCATAAGATTCTGTTCAAAACACATTACACAGTCGTAAATAAGATCAGCTAGTTTAGTTGGTACAACCATGGGAGGCGCTATTTATGATCAGAGTTTCAATTCCGTCAGCATCAAATTTGCCTTTGTGGCTCTCTTTACACCAAAAAAATAAAATAAAATAACCCATATTTTCCCCTTTCCAAGCTACTAATTTTGATTATTAGTTTAAAAAATCAGTCAAGATAGTAATGTAAATTTAAATCGATCCAATAAAGGTGACGTTTTGTATCAGATGAGCCACAAAAGCACTACATTAACAAAGCTGAAAGTTGAAACAGAGACCTTTGTTAACATCTACTAGCAGCAGTATTAAATTTAAATATTTAAAAAGCTGAAAGTTTAGTGTTGAGACATAAGAGAAAAGTATTCACACAGTATTTAATAAACATAATTAAACAGAGATATCTGATAGACACATCAAACATACAACATAGCTTTATGCAGTGAAGCTTGCAACCAGATATAATTTCACAAGATGATGATGTTAATATTCAAAAATACGAATAAGAGCAACAGTAATCCGTAATAATTATAATTAACAAAAATTAATAAAGAAAAACATGCAGTGAATCCAACAGCTATATTGGCCTTGCAACCAGATCTAATCTCATAAGTTTGTTTATACTCCATTCAACAACATTTTTAATAATTTATATTTATAATAAACTACTCTAAAAAAAAAGGAATAATCACAAATACAGCTTCAACATATGTTATTGAACAGCAGCCTAATCCGTAATATATATGTATATATATAACAATTAAGAATTAGGGGGGGAAAAGTATAATAAGAGAGAAAGGAGAAGAAGAAGAAAGCAAACCTGAAGATGTTATTGAACTGTGTGTTTAAGGGTAGAAGATGAGAAAATCTAAGACCATCCCTAAGCAAGGTCACACTAACTAGGTCACGACCCATTTTTACTCTTAATCACTCCATAATTATCTTGACCCATTTATACCCTCCCAAGCAGAAAGTCGTGACCTAGGTCACCAATCCAATTATTTTCTACTTTCCAACTTTTTCAATCATTTCCTACATCCTATACCCCACTCAAACCTATTTCTTACATTTTCAATTAATATTTACTAACCAACTTTTAAAGCAAGCAATTTGTAAACGGCCTTAACTTAATAGAAGTAATAAATAGTTGTTTTTAACTCAAATTAAATCAAAAAATACCCAAAATCATCCTTATCATGTGTTCATTAGTTAATTTACACATGATATTTCCCCAAATATTCCAACACCATCCGGTATAACCCAAAAGTAAACCCATTTTTGATCTCCCCAAATTTAAAAACATTTCCTAAAATCTTAATTAAGAGAAGGCCGTCATCAATCAGTTGTTAATAGGTTGTTGGAAAGCTATTCAATCACCATGATCTCCATCCCAAATAACCCAAAGTAATTTTAGTTGATTAATATTTGATTAAAAATAGTCAACCCCATCAACAATCACCATCTCCCAAATAAACGATATCCCCTTAATTAGTCGACATCTTAGCCGAGTGAAGTTTACTAATCTTCATCATTAATTGATTATCCTTCCACATGCAGGTAAAATTCTTTATTTATTTTCTTGATTGAATTTGCTTAATATTTAATCAATCCGTTTTCTATTAATCACATACCTTGATTTTTTAAATTTTTTTGTATAAAATATGCCTTATTTATATATATATTAAAAAAAATTGGTTCAAAATATTCCAAAATTGAGTACATTCTATAGATATTTAAAAAATATAATCTTTTTTTTATGCTTATATTTTTTCCGTTTTTTACTTTGGTATATAATTCTTATTTTAGTTCTTGTTATCTTCTTCTTCTCTTTTGGCAGAAAAGAGGCACGTCTGCAACTTTGGAAATGAAAGGCAGTAGAGCATTTGATTTCTGTCCTTTTTTTCCTTGTTAATTATGTTCAACCAACCCAGGAGTGACACCTACTAGGTCACCAAATGGGTCAAGAATGTGAACTGAAGGTCACCAATTGACCTCTTCGTAGCAAGGTCACGTTAATTTGCTTCTTAATCCATGATTAGGATGTCCCAACAAGGTCATGACCTCCCTCATGACCTTGCTTGGGGATGGTCTTTGAGCATCCCCAAGCAGTGGTCGCGCTAACTAGGTCGCGACCCAGTTTTACTCTTAATCTCACTTTAATTATCTTGACCTACTTTTACCCTCCCAAGCAGAAGGTCACGACCTAGGTCATCAACCCAATCATTTTCCACTTCACATCATTCTCAATCATTTCCCACATTCTCTACCCCACTTTTCTCTCTCTTACTTTTCTAATTATTTTTCCTAACATTTAATAAATCAAATTTTTTCTATTATTGTAAATATCTTAATTGAATAAAAAGTACCCTACTATTTTACGGCTATATTAATCTTATGAGTTACTTTACGAGAAAAAAATATTAAATAACAATTTTATTATTTCGAAAAATTATTAGACGATTTCATTAACAATTAAAAAAATAATTAGAAAAACATAATTTCACATATAAAATAACGCATACATAATTAAAAATAAATAAAAATTTAAAACATTGAATACTACGAAATGCATTAAAAGCCCCTTTTAGTTACGAAAGTTTTGTCATATATGCTCAATAAGATCGTTTTTAATGCGTTATGAGTTGCACAATCACGAATTTCGCCATGAATTTGTACGAACCGTTAATATAATTAATTCAACGGCTATATTCGATCCAACGACTATATTATAGTTAATCCAACGGGTATATTTGAACGACGAAAAATTAAATAAACGATTTGTAAAAAAAAAAATGGGCCAACAATTTATATATTAATTTAAATTAACTTCCTCAAAATTTAAATAAACAATTTAACAAAATATGCCCCCTTTTTTTTGTTCTTCAATATTCAACCAATAGAAATGGTACACACAAGTGGTCACAAATGAGGTCAATTTGTTTCAAGCAATGTCACAAATTGACCATATATGAGTTTGGTCACAAATTAACAAAATAAGGTTACAAGATTATCTTTGCAATTACCATGACCAAGCAAGGTTATGACCTACTTATTGACCTTGCTTGGGGATGATTTTAGAGGGTAGGGATCAGTCAAAGTCAAATTAATGTAGTTATCTCTTGTTTTCTGGAGTTTAGGATTATATCCCCTATGCCGGGGAAGATTTCCAAAGATGTGAAAGGAATATGAGCCTTGGAGACTGGTTTCAACAATTTACCATTTAGAGGGCGGTCAATCATTGCAACCCAATCATAAGCTGAACCCGAACACCTTAATTCAAATACCTCCGGGAGAGTGAATTTGTAACATTTATTATTCTTAAGCTTGAAGATCTTGCGAATACATTCTGGATTTTCATTCTTGTTTCGGCTAGTAAAGCCATGGCGTTGGTTTAGCCTTCCACTCGTTCTTTATCGAGGACGTAACACAATTCCACCACCGACATACCAAAGACAAATAAATAAAATATTCACAACTTTCCAATTTCATTGCTATGGCCACAAGAAGATCAAGAGGCATCGTAGAGCAATCTCCAGCCATATATATGCTAGCAAAAGAAAACAGCATTTGTATTAGAAATGGTCATTACTATATAGGAAGTAATCAAAGTAGCTCCACCATGAAACTGAAAGTAGACACCATGGTGCAAGGTGCAAGGTTTATAAGCGAAGACATATAATTCCATGGTATACAAAGTACTATATATACTATATATTAAATTCTGAAATCAATGGACTTCTATGTAATTAAATAAAGTTATACAAACTAATTATACAAAATAGTTTTTAATCGATAGCACTATGTGATAGACCTGATAAGGGATTTCAATGTAAATATTATACTTCCTCCATTCAACTCCACTCTACCACTTTCATTTTTGCACACTATTCATGAGTCGACATCTAATGTCAATTTTCTTAAATTTCCTTAAATAATAATCAGATACGGTATTAGTAAAGATTAATCTATGTACGGAGACCTGGTAAAATTGATCCAACTTGAATAACTCGACCCGAATAATCCGGCCCAACACTCGAATTTAATACCCGGGCTTGACCCAAAACCCAACTTGACCCCACCCACTATAATCCGACCTCAATATTTATTGTTACAAACGGATTATTATACATGAATATATAACTTGATAATCACTATTGATCATAACCCAAACTAACCTGACCTGAAACAAACAAACCAAAAATTCACCCGACCCGAACTGACACGGCTGAAACCCGACCTCGATTGACCCGTTTTATCACGTCTATTAGGCCCATCCTTTTCTTTAGGTAATAGGCTCATCTAATCTGATGGATATAAAAATATCCAGTAGGTCTTGCTTAAGACGGGTCGGATCTTAGAACGAGTATTTTGTGAGAGGAAATGGGTAGAGGGGACAAGGTGGGCTCCCCCCATGTGCTCTCCACTCACCCTTGATGGGTAATTTGTGAGAGAATATGCTATCCGTCTTAAACTTAAGACGGATACCTCCGTCTGAAATAAGAATTTGTGAAAAATATCATATTAACAAACCCAAATCAATCAAATAACAAAACCTACCTGCCGCATGCTATTGTTATGGAAAACATAGTCTTACTCCTGCATTTCAATTATGCCTCACTGCCGAGTCACTGGATGGCGCTAACTCTGTTAAATCTGTCGGTCCATCTTTAACGGTTTGGTTCCCCGACATTTTTTATCAACAATTGAGTTTTTTTTTTTTTTTGCCATATTTTTCGATTTCATGGTTTTATTTCAATGTAATAATATTAATTTTTTCTTTAATGATATTGAGGCTTGTTGTAAACATCCGTGTATCTGATTTTTTTTTTCCGTTTTAATTTTAGCACAAAGTGTTAATTTTGGGTCAAATTTGATGTTTTTCTCCTAGTTCTATTTTACAAATTTATATATTACAAGTTTTTTTTTCAAATAAGTAATTTCTTACTATTATTTTTCTCCTTGGTACGGACTCTGGATTCTTCATATACTCCAATTTCAAATCTGGAAATTTTCTTCACATATTTTCCATTAATCTCATATGTGAAAATTTTTCTTTAATTTTCGATTTTATAATTTCTTTTTCATTTTGAAGTAATTTTAACATGCTTTTAATTTCGGCTTTGCAATTTTCTTTGTTTAACTTATTTTAACATGATTTTAATCATATTGAGCCTATATTGAATAATACGGAGTATGAATAAATTGTGTGTGAGAAAAGAAAAGTAGTAAATCATGCAACCACCTTTTCTCTAAGCAAAAAGGTAATTTTGGAACCCTACAATTGGGGAAACAATTAATATCATAAATGGGGCACCTTTGTTTTTAAGGAAAATCACCCTATTTTGATATTTTCTAAATTTATACTTCAACAAAAATTATACTTCCTCCATTCAACTCCATTCTACCAAATTATTTTTTCACGTTTGCCGAGATATGTTTTACGCGGTAAATATCGTTAGCTACGTGTTTGCAAAAATTATAAAATTTGGATATTAATAATGTACTCGTAAAGACGAATCAAACAAGATCACACATGAATATATTTTCACTTATATATTGAGAGAAAATTGACATTAGATGGCAACTCATGAATAGTGTGCAAAAATGAAAGTGGTAGAGTGGAATTGAATGGAGGAAGTATAATATTTACATTGAAATCCCTTGATCAGGTCTATAACATAGCGCTATCGATTAAAAACTATTTTGTATAATTAGTTTGTTGGATATCTAATCTCCGTGCATTTAACAGAAGGTTGTTGGATATCTAATCTCGTGCATCAATATCCCGCACCGGTATAACATTTAACAATGTATGCTATTAATATACATTATATTTTTCAATTAATACTTGAAAGATATAATGTCTAATTACCGTACAGAGATTTCAAATATTTAAAATCACCCGTGCATTTTTGCACGGGTATAAAACTAGTATACATTAAATTAAAAATTTATAACTATTTAACTTACACAAAATATTTTGGAAACTATTAAAAGGTAAATAAATCAAGCTTGGTTTCCAAAAGATATAATATTGCATAATTATTTTAATTTGATTTAACATATATGCAATATATTTATATTAATATATGAGCCTCTTAAAATTGCATGTGTACTCAAACTACATGTTTACTCATCATCAGTTAATCAAATTATAGTAATCACTCGGTTCAATAGTCAAAATAACAATATTAGAACCAGGAGTAATTAATGAAAGTAATAGAAGTGAAATTTTCAATATTAATGCGACATTAGTAAAAGTATCAATAATTACGGTGGAAGTAGTGAAAGTAACAATAATTACGGTGGAAGTAGTGAAAGTAACAATAATAATAACGAATGTAACAAATTAAAGAAACAATACTACAAAAAAAAGTATATATGAACAATTAGCAGAATAATTGATCAAAGTAAAATATTGATAGTGAGAGTAATGAATTGTCTAATAATTTATTTTATCGTAATTTTGAAGATATGTCATAAAAAAAATATATTTATGATAAATTTATTAGTTATACAACTTTAAAGTATATTTAATTAAAATAAATTTTAATAATAAATATAGGTAGACCGAGCGGAGCCGGACACCAATACTAGTTTAAAAATGAGAGTAAGCAAATTATTATGCACAAATTCTTGTATTAAACGGGCGAGCTGCTTTATTGCTTCAGACGGGTTAAGCTTCTTCACAAAAGAGGAAGTGGGGAATAAGCATAATCCCTCCATTTGCCTCACTTGCTCTTTTTTTAGGGGGCTTGACCCGTCTAAAGTAATAAGATTGGTAACCCCGTTTGAAGCAAAACCAGCTGATTATTATAATGGGATAAAGGGAGCACAAATTCTCATTTGTGACGGTCATATCCGTCACAAACTTGTAACTAGTCAAATAATACCCACATGGGTTTGAAAGGACAAACCGTTTGTGATTCTAGGTTCTTCTTAACTACCCAAGTGGGTAGTAATTGACCCGTTAGTAGTTTGTGACAGATATATCATTCCCAAAGGTGACTTATGGTAAAGGGAGAGAGAGTAATAAGTATACATTACAAATGGGTCAATCTTTTGGGTTTGGGTTTGGAGGAAACCAGGCTGGGAGGTCGGGTTTCAAGGTTGGGCCATTTTCCAGTTGTTATGAAATAAATGATTAATATACTACTCAAACTAAACTAAACATTTCATTTTTTTGACACAATTCTCAAATGAATAAAATCTTCAAATTTCTGTGCAATACATAATAAAAATATAATCACGTGGAATCTTGTTTGACCCGCCTTTATAAGTACAATACGAATATCAAATATATATTTTTATAATAATGTAAAATCCAAGATATTTACGTTACAATTTGTGCATTATCAAACACTTGATGTACTTCATCAGATGGTGCAGTTTCTAAGTTTTATGATTAATTTTTTGAGTTGTGTTTTAAAGATTATAAATTTTAGTGTAAAGTTTGTGAGTTCATTTGCTTAAACATTAAACTCAAAATATTACAATATAACTAAAAAAGAATACATATAAACTTACTTAATATGAGTTTTAACTTAAAAAAACATACAAAAGTAACTTATAAACTCCAATTTTTTTTAGAAAAATAGACCTAAACTATTTCCCCCCCACTTTACCCATATACTGTCCTATAAGTACAGTTCAGTTTAGTTCAGCTCCTATCAGTTCAGTTCAGTTCAGCTTTTATAAGTTCAGTTCATATAAGTTCAGTTAAAAAAGGTTCAGCAAAATTCAGCCCAAAAGAACGGAGCCTTACTTACTCATTGACAAAATATCATCTAAGACTAAATGAAAAATAATTCTACGAAACGTTTTCTTCTTGAGAGCATCAATTACTCGAAGACAGTTGCTTTCCACCACCACCTACTCTATTCCCCTAGAAACTGCTTCTTGTATCCCCTCCAAGATTGCAACCGCCTCAGCTACATGTGGCTCCCAACTTTGGTCCTACACGATCGACAAACCCCACAAAACTCTGCCCGTATCATCTCGGCACACCATACCCCGTCTTCATCCTTAACGCTTGCATCCACGCACATTAAGTTTAACAAACCCCATTGGAGCAGCCTTCCATCCTCGCGCCCTTCTATCCTCTTCGGCCAACTCCTCTGCCCGACCACCACCAGAGCGCACAAACCCCCACCTCGACATCTCCTCCCACGCATTTTGAGTTTGAGGCACTACACACCTTGGATCCACTTCTTTGCCATCAAAAACCACTTTATTTCTATGTTCCCATATTGCCCAGCAATATTTGTTCCATTTTCAACTTGTAGGTTGACTTCTCCAGTCTTTAACCATTTATTGATCCTTAAACCTCGCAATGTATTGCAAATGTTAAAGCTACAACATGTATCTAATACCCATTTAGTTGTATCAATAGTTGTCAAATAAATCATGAAAACATTTTTCACAATTGTTTTACCATGTTTCTCGTCTTTCAGAGCCATCTTATACTCTACACAATTTCCTTTCCAATGTCCTTTCTTCTTGCAAAAGAAATATTCATCCTCTGACTGGTTAGTTATTACCCTCCTACTCTTAGAAGAGTTACTAACCATATCCACAGATCCAGACTTAACTAAGGACTTAGATATCTCATATCTAGCAGCCTCACTATGAGACTTGTACATCTTTTTAAGATGTGCAATGATCTGTGGAGGAGTCATATTTTCATGTTGTCTCTGAAATTCAGGACTCATGAAGGCCAAAATAATGCACTTTGTAGTAGTACTCTATTCAGCATATGCATCTATTGCAGTTGCATTACTTTCGCCTTCAAGAGGTGCTACCATAGCGGGATTATCGATCACATTGATAAGCTTTTCATGCATGAGAATAATTCTCAAGTTCTGGTACTAATCATCAAAATTGTTGCCAGACAGTTTGTTAGCATCAAGAATGCTTCGCAGTGAAATAATTGCCATTATGAAAAATCTGATACGAAGGAAAAGCGGAAAACAAGAACACAAAACATTCATCATTAAGACATGGACTTTGTCTAAAAAATGACAACAATAAACTTTAAAACATGAATGATCCCCCTTGTAGTCAGGTCGTTCCTATTAGTATGGTTGAGTTCATCCACCCTTGTGATAGAAAATTAGTTAATCTCATACCCTCTGAGTAGTCAAGACTAGAAGTACAAAATTAAATAACTTTTCTTCACTCGTGTCATATACAATAGACAATATCATTATTCTCTGAACTACAAGTCCCCTGCTAGTCAGGTCGTTCCTTGTAAAAAAATAAACTTTATTGACTACTTGAATGAAAAGTCTTTTTGACAAAACATTGTATATTTTATCAATTACAAAACACAATAATTTGTTGTGATCAAGTTTTTTTTTAAGTTATTAAAACAATTTTAATAACAAAAAAGGTCATATCTCATACGACCATCAATAACAATTGCTGTAAACGGACATATAACCATCAAAACAATTCTAATGATCATCTATGTTGATACTAGTACGTGATACAGTAATGACGAATAGGCATTAACAATATTCGAGCGTACAATGAAACAATTCCATCCAAGGCTCAAAACAAGTCTTAAAAACAAGATGAACAACATACAGCAGTCACTGCTAATAACCAATTATTAGTTCTTCCTTAAAATAAAAGACCATTGATCAGTATATTGCAAAGAGAGTCGGTTGCCAGACTTGCCACCAACATCAATAGCCAATTTAAAGATCGGTATACACAACAGAAATAATAATTACACGATCCTTTAGGAATTATGGCCGCAAATAACACTACTCTACAGATTACAGATACTCGTCATAACTATTTCATTTTCCTACCCATCTCCTAGTGTCCAATACACCATATGTTCTTACAGAAATTGTCTGATATATTGATGAATAAGCGCAAACCATTTCACAATTCAAAAATTCAGCAGTATATGTAACCCAGCCTTAAACTTTCTTGTCGAACGCAAAGTCGCAAACCCAATTATATGCATGACATATTCAGTTGACTATTAAAATGGGAGAAGCCCTCTTGTTACAATTTTCACAATAATAATTTTTGTTATCTTAGACTGGCTAATAGCAGCACCTTTGGGCTCATCGCTTGCTGAAGTTCAATATTTATTGCTTTTTTATTTTTTATTTAAAACAAAAATATTATACATATCAGTTGACATTGTCTGGAGTTTGTAGGAATAAAACAACCGTCTTTCGGGCAATATATCGAAGATGTGGTAAACCCTAGCCATAAGTGCAGTTCACTAGTTCAGCAAAGCACAATATCGTCAGTTGCTGGCATGCTTTAAAATTTAGCTCTAGAAAAATGTATGTTCGCAAATCTAACTTGAGATATGTTTGGTGGGTGGCAGTAAAAACACCCAAAATGCTTGATTTACATAGTTATTTATTTTGTATTTCAATTTTATAACAATACAAAATTTGTAGATACACATACTAAATTTCCTTTATAAACGATTTCAAAACAAAAACTCTAATTAATTGTTGAAGCCCAAACACTTCCAAAACAAACAAATAGTACTATGTAATAACATAATTTGGAATTTATTTCAAAATTAAATAATTTAAAATTGAGGAATAAACAAAGTCGGTGTGCAGGTTGAGGAGCGCATATCGTCACCTTCGTAAAATCTGGATATTTCATCTGTCTTCATGTCATAAACACCCATATCATGTCCACCGAGCTCTTTCGGTTGATTCCAAAACTGATTTTCATCGTCGGTAAAATATATAGCACTTTCTTGCAAATAATTACCCGAAACAGACATAGAAGAGTTGCATCCTACTAACAATGTCAGACCATAGAATTCTTTAATTTCTTTCCAAAGTTTATGTATAGGATCGAGTTTGTAAACCTCAAAACCATAGGTTTCATAACCAATGTCATCATCAAGATCTTCTCCCGCCTCATCGAACACCTCCTCATTGAATCGTATCACCATGATGAGTTGAATACCTGATTGTACCAGATATACTTTGTTGAACCTGTACCTCAACCCCTTTCCTAAGATACCACGCTGACTTGGTGAATAATCGATTTGATTCACAAACTCTAGATTGAAAAATTCCTCAGCATTCCAATACACAAGTTTTCCGTCGCGGTACAAAGCAAATACATGATCCTCCATCACCACAACATCAACCATAGAATACTTTTGTTTTCCGGTAAGTATGGATGTCCATGATTGATCTCCGGGCCGAGCCACGGCTATGCCAAACGTACTAAATGTCACTATAACAAATTCATGACGACAACTTTGAGACGCTTTGAGAACGACCATCTTTTCTACAAAACGAGTCAAAATCAAATTAATGTACTTATCTTCTGTTTCGTGGAGTTCAGGATTATATCCCACTATGTCTGGGAAGTTTTCCAAAGATGGGAAAGGAATATGAGCCTTGGAGATTGGGTTAAACAATTTAACATTTAGAGAACGGTCAATCATTGCAAGCCAACCATAAGCTGAACCCGAACACCTTGATTCAAAAATATCCGGGAGAGTGAACTTGTAACACTTATTATTCTTAAGGTTGAAGATCTTTCGATGACATTCTGGATTTTCATTTTTGTTCTCGGCTAGTAAAAGCCATGGTGTTGGATTACCCTTCCACTCGTTCTTTATTGACGACGCAACACGATTCCACCAGCGACATACCAAAGAAAAATAAATAAAATCTTCACAAGTTTCCAATTTCATTGATATGTCCACAAGAAGATCAAGAGGCATCGTAGACCAATCTCCAGCCATCTATATGCTAGCAAAAGAAAACAGCATTTGTATTACAAAGGGTCATTACTATATCGGAAGCAAAAAAAGTTGCTCCACCATGAAACTGAAAGAAGACACAGGGTGCAAGGTGCAAAGTTTATAAGCAGTTTATAAGCGAACACATATAATTCCATGGAAAACAAAGTACTATTTAAAAATGAGTTTCAAACGGGGAGACCCCTCACAGAAAAGGGGTAAGAGGCTTGCTCTTTTGTGAGGGGAATTGACCCGTATGCAATACAATAAGACGTGTCGCCACGTCTAAAGACCAACAAACAGCAAATAACAGAAAATAAATAAAAAAGCTGAAAGTTTAGTGTTGAGATATAAGAGAAGAGTATTAAGATTAAGAAAGGGAAACATTAACAATAACATATCGAACACCTTTATTAATTCACACAGTATTGAATAAACATAATTAAATTAAGATGATGATGATGATAATATTCAAAAAACAAAATACAAAGAATGATAGTTACAAAAATAATACGAATAAGAGCATCAGTAATCCGTAATAATTATAATTAACAAAAAATAATAAAGAGAAACATGCAGTGAATCCAACAGCAACCGGATCTAATCTCATAAGTTTATATTCCATTCAACAACATTTTTAATAATTTATTTATATAATAATCTACTCTACAAAAAAGAAGGAAGAATCACAAATACAGCAACAACATATGTTATTGAACAATTAATAAATAACAATTAATAAATAAGGGGAAAAAGTATAATAAGAGAGAAAGGAGACAAGAAGCAAACCTGAAGAAGTTATTGAACAAGTTCAACTGTGTGTTTAAGGGTACAAGTCAGAAGATGAGAAAATCTAAGTGTCCAGTTGATTTTGTTGTTGTACAACCTTTTTTCTTTTTTCTTTTTTCTGTGTTTTTATTAGTTTTGCTATTAGTAGCTAAAAGACGACTCAATCAAGGGTTAACTATTTATAGGGCTATAGGAATCTAGGTTATATAGTGTTATGTTTAAGTAATTTTCCATTACTCAATTTCTGATTTCCTTTTTACTTTAGGAAATCACGATTCCTACTCCTAACTTATTTGGTGAATTCAAATATTTTGAAATAGAAAATAATTTCATTATATGAATTCTTTATTGGTTCCACATTATTGGTTTATTAATTACCATTGTTAGATATGACGCTTGTAAATAATCTTTCTTGGAAAAAGATCATTCGTAACTGTCACGACCTTTTCTTATAATATGTCGTGTCGTTATCCCTTTTGTCCATTCGTTATTTAACTATTCCAAGTGTAAAATCAAGGTTGTTATGCACTAATTGTTAAATTCATATTCTTCTTATGATGTACATATTTAAATCAAGTATTTTAAATAATCAGAAACATTATGACAATATACTCGTTATGCAATCGCTATTATACATATTTAGTCTACTTTTTAATAATCTTGATTCATTTCTTAAAAACGAGTAACTACCCAGTAAAGTTGGAGCATTATTTTAACTTGTTTACAAATCTATCTTCTCTTTGAGTCTCTCTATAAAACCGTACCAGCAATCAGATAAATCGTATTCGTCTTTGATCCGTCTCAAATCCGTCTTGATGCTAACCTAACCTGTTGTTATATGGTCAACGACCACATATGCACAATCTGTACCTCATTTTACTACTAATAAGTATTAACCCAGACTAAATCCCTTCCACTTTCCCCTTTCCATCTCCCTGCTGAAACCCTTAATTCCCAAATTGTTACTGTTGGAATCCTCCCACGGATCGCTGACGTGGCAGTACAGGATTGGTCGAAAGAAAAGCACATGAATTGAACAAATAAATGGACTAGATTGAAAGTGAAAGAAGATCAACGGCCAGGAATGGATGTAACAAACACAACCAAGCAACAGCCATAATTTGCCGAGTCAACAACAGACCCCGTCAAACTCGGACCAGCAGATGGGATCTCGCAACAATACCACCAGAGCCGTTAGAGGCAGAACTAACGCTATAAAAGGAAAGCAAGAAGCAAAGGATATCCAACTCTCTCACCATAAAAACAGTATACAAGCGTCCAAGCGGTTACAAAAGCAAATTCATCCTTATTTCTTTATTTACGTCCTTATAATAGGAATATATCTTCCATATATTTCTTAATTGCTTTGTAAGTCATTGGTTATACGGTTACCTATTTTGTAAGCCTTAGAATAGGTAAGTAGAGATTTCGTATATATCGTCTTGACATATATATATACCTGCTATTGTATATTGTATTTGATTACCAATTAATACACATACAAAATTCTTCTCCCATATTCGTTTTCTTCATGGTATCAGAGCTTTGGCAGGAGTAACGAGCGAGCTCATTTGGATAAAGTCCTTTCTTGCTTCACTTGGGGTAATTCACTCAAAGCCTATGCAAATATTTTGTGACAATCAAGCCGCGTTGCACATTGCCAAAAATCCCGTTTTTCATGGTATCTGAGCATCGATTCTGAGCACTTTGTTTTCTCTCACCAATTTTTTTTAAAACAAATAATGACATACGAAACACTTCTCGTTGGTGGTGGTGAACAAGGAGCTAGGAGCAGTGACAAGAAAAACGCACCAATTGCTCCGACCTCGCCATTATATCTTCACCCCGCAGAAAGTCCCAATTTGTCATTAACCCAGATCAAATTTGATGGTGAAAATTATCAATTATGGGCCGATGCAATCAGGAATGGTCTCGACGCCAATAATAAATTAGCTTTCGTCGAGGGTACCATTGTGAAGCCTGAAATCGCCCATGGAGAGGAGGAAACGCTTAAAAGTGTCGCCTGGCGTCAGTGCAACGCCATAGTGAAAGCGTGGCTAAGGAATGCTATCGAAATACGACTACATCCTAGCATAGCTTTCTCTGGAACCGTGCCGGAAAGTTGGAAGGAATTGAAGGAAAGATACTCTACTGGTAATGCACCGCGAGTACACCAGTTAAAAGCGGAACTCAACGAGTGCAAACAAGGTAAAGACCAATCTATTGTGGAGTATTATACTCGACTTAAGTCTATATGGGATGAATTGGGAAATTATACCCGTATCCCGCCTTGTACATGTGGATCTGCTGCGTTTTTGGCAAAGGAACGCGAGGAAGAAAAGGTGCACCAATTTTTAATGGGGCTTGATTCGACGAAGTATGGCCATCTTAGAAGCAATCTTCTCATTGAGGATGAAGTCCCGACATTAAGCAGAGCATATGCCCTTGTATTACGTGAGGAAAGGCATAGGACAGTCATGAAGGGCAAATAGGAGATAATCGAATCAGCAATGGCAGTCCAGGCCACCAACAATGAACCAAAAACAGAGCAGGAGGAAATGAAGCCTCCTAAATGCACCTACTGCAAGAAATTTTGGCACACGGAGGACAAATGTTTTGCCAAACATGGGTACCCAACTAGAGGACGAGGCCGCGGGCAACGTGGTGGACGTGGACATGGCCGTGGAGGTCGAGGTGGAGACTTCCAGAGTGCTCATGCCGCGACGACAAATGAAGCAGAACACCAACAGACTGATCTGACCGCAGACGAAGTGACTCGTGTTAGCAGTTTATTGGCAGGGAAAACAGGAGGTAATTCACTAAAAATATCAGGTATGTCCCTTGGGCACTGGATGATTGATAGTGGCGCGTCACACCATATGACGGGTCGACGCGAATTACTTGAGCAGCCAAGGCATGGTAGAACATCCACGGTTGGATTGCCAAATGGGTCTCACATAATTGCCAGTCAATATGGCCGTGTACTCATTAATGAAAATTTTGTGCTAAAAGACGTGTTATATGTTCCGTCCTTGAATTGCGATTTAATTTCCGTACAACAATTGATTAGGGAAAATAATTGTGTAGTGACTTTTTACCCTGAGTATTGTATTATACAGGACCAGTCTACGAGGATGAAGATTGGACGGGGTGAGCACAAGGACGGGGTTTATTACTTGAAGATTGATCAGGAAGAAATAGTCGCTAAAATAAGCACGAGTGGAAATGCACGGTTATGGCACAGAAGACTCGGTCATCCATCAAGTAGTATTTTACCTTCCTTTTCGTCTTTAGTTGGTTATGATTTGCATTGGGACCCTATTAATATTTGTGATTCTTGTTGTCGGGCAAAACAAACTCGTTCTACTTTTAAGTTAAATAATAAGCGTAGTACGGAGTTATTTTCTCTTATTCACTGTGATATTTGGGGTCCTTATCGTATCGAAAGCTTAACTAGGGCTCATTATTTCTTAACTATTGTGGACGATCGAAGTAGAGGGGTGTGGGTCTTTCTAATGAGAGATAGAAGTGAAGCTAATCAATTAATGATCAACTTTTGTAAAATGACCAAAACTCAATTCGGAAAGCAGGTTAAAATTGTGCAAAGTGATAATGGCACCGAATTTCTTTCGGGGAATATGTAGGAATATTATAACGAATAAGGGATAATTTTTCAGACAAGTAATACCGATACTCCGCAACAAAACGGACGAGTTGAAAGAAAACATAGAAATATTTTAGAAAGAGCTAGGGCTCTACGTTTTGAGGCAAATCTCCCAATTGATTTCTGGGGGGAGTGTGTCTTAACAGCCGCATATCTCATTAATAGAACACCATCTCGGATACTTGATTGGAAGACCCCCTACGAGTTGTTATATGGAACAAAACCCAATCTTGATAATACTCGTGTCTTCGGTAGCTTGTGTTATGCCTACAACAAAGATAGACCCCGGGATAAATTCAATGAACGAGGCAAACGGTGTATTTTTATTGGATACCTACAAAGTAAGAAAGGGTGGAAGGTATACGACTTAAAACAAAAGACCGTATTCACTTCTAGAGATGTGATTTTTTATGAGCACACCTTCCCATTTATGGTAAATAATTCTTTGGGCAATTGTGATAATTCGACAAAATTACAAGACCCACAACTCTTTGATGATACAGACACTTTTATTGACTATTCAAACAATGACAATATGGGAGATAAAAGGGAAGGTATGATTACTGAGCAAATTGCTGAAAATGCCGAGACTTTTGTTGACACAATTCCGAATACCTTGAGTGACGACGACCGAGATAAGTCTTCTGAAATAGAACATGCTGAAGCTGCAGAAAGTGAAGTGGTCATTGAAAACTTAAGTCGTGGTGCTCGACGGAAAATCGACCCATACTGGAAGAATGACTATGTTTGTCAATCTACTCGCACAATAAACCCTGTTCCTGATGCTCATTCGACTCCATCTTCGTCAAAGACAGGTACCCGTTATCCAATAGCTAACTATGTCACTACAAATTGCTTTTCTGAGTCTTACAGGAATTATTTGGCCTGCGTTGATGCTGTCCAAGAACCGACAAATTATTTCGAGGCAGCAAAGAAACGTGAATGGAGAGACGCGATGGCAAAATAAATAAATGCCTTAGAGACTAATGGTACATGGAAGATTGTTAAGTTGCCGAATGGAAAACGACCCATTGGGTGCAAATGGGTATATAAAGTGAAGTATAAGGCGAATGGAGCTATTGAGCGATATAAGGCAAGGCTTGTGGCGCAAGGGTATAGCCAAATTTAAGGGGTAGACTATCACGAGACATTTGCTCCGGTGGCCAAGATGACTAGTGTGAGATGTCTTCTCGCAGTGGCCGTAGCAAAGGGGTGGTCAATCTTGCAACTCGACGTAAACATTGCTTTTCTTCACGGAGACTTGAGTGAAGAAGTTTATATGCGTATGCCACTCGGATACGAAGCAAAAGAACCAAATAAGGTATGTCGATTGCTTAAGTCACTATACGGTTTGAAACAGGCATCAAGAAATTGGTTTGCAAAATTAACTAGCTCGTTGACGAAATACGGGTTCCTTCAATCATTGGCGGATTACTCGCTTTTTACATATAATAAAGACGGAGTTTTCATTGACCTCTTGGTATATGTCGACGATATGATTATTATGAGCAACAATGATGAAGCTAGTACACGATTACGAAATTTTCTTGACCGTAGCTTTGGAGTGAAAGACCTTGGGAAACTGAAGTACTTTCTAGGAATTGAAGTGGCTCATGGTTCAAAAGGACTATTTCTCAGTCAAAGGAAGTATGCCTTAGAAATAATCGCTGAAGCAGGATTAGAAGGAGCAAAGCCCGTGAGTACCCCCATTCAACCAAATCACGGACTAGCCTTAGTAGATAGCTATGTATTACGTGATCCAATCAAGTATAGGCGGTTAGTGGGACGTTTGATATATTTGACAATAACGCGGCCAGATTTTATATACTCGGTTCATACTTTATCGCAATTCGTTCACGCACCAAGAAGAGAGCACTTGGATGCTGTATACAGAGTCGTGCGATATATCAAAACCAGTCCAGGAAAGGGGATTGTTATCGATAAAAATTGTGACTTATCTTTGCGCGGATATTCGGATTCTGATTTTGCTAGCTGTCCTTTGTCGAGGAGATCTTTAACGGGTTATTTTGTGGCATTGGGTAATACACCAATTTCATGGAGAGCAAAGAAGCAAACAACCGTGGCAAAATCCACGTCGGAGGCCGAGTATCGAGCTTTGGCAGGAGTAACGAGCGAGCTCATTTGGATAAAGTCCTTTCTTGCTTCACTTGGGGTAATTCACTCAAAGCCTATGCAAATATTTTGTGACAATCAAGCCGCTTTGCACATTGCCAAAAATCCCGTCTTTCACGATCGAACGAAGCACATTGAAATAGATTGCCATTTCGTTCGTCATCATCTTGTTAGGGGCACGATTTCCGCCACCCACATACGAAGTAAGGAGCAAATTGCCGACCTATTCACTAAGGCATTGGGAGGAGAAGCTTTCGGTTATCTTCAGTCCAAGTTGGGAGTTACGTTACCGAGTGTCCCAACTTGAGGGGGAGTATTGAGAAGATAATAGGAATATATCTTCCATATATTTCTTAATTGCTTTGTAAGTCATTGGTTATACGGTTACCTATTTTGTAAGCCTTAGAATAGGTAAGTAGAGGTCTCGTATATATCGTCTTGACATATATATATACCTGCTATTGTATATTGTATTTGATTACCAATTAATACACATACAAAATTCTTCTCCCTGTAACAATAAATTCGCGTAGATCTGCAAATATGTAGAGAAAACACAAAATAATGCAACAAAGTAAATTTTTATTAATTTAAATGATTTCGGGTACAAACTACTAGTTATTCTACTGATTCGATTTCCGCGATTTGGATAAATAGACGGACTAAAGGAGGGTCTTGATTTGAAGACTTCGTTCTCCTTCCTTTGATTTGATTTCTTCTCTTCAAATGACTTGCAATGGATGCTTGGCGTCGGATCGAAGAGTAATCTTTCTCTAAATATTTCTCTTGGAAGAGGGTTTTGTAGAGAGGTTTTCTTTTTAGAGAGGTTTTGTTTCTCTAGTGTAGTTTTTGTGTTTGTGTGTGGTGGTTCTTTTTTTTGTGATTTTTTGTGATTAGTCTCAAAATGAGCCATAATGATTGTATTTATAAGAAAATGAGAGGCTTGGCTTCTCAACTCAATGGACTTGATAGTCTTTTCGGCCCATGTGAGCATATTTGACCCAGCTAGGTGAAAATTATCCGTCTTAGTGAATTTGACCCATTTCACGGGTTTTGTCACTATAAGAGCGGGTCGGATTAAAATAACTAAAATGGACTAATTTAATATAATTTTTTCCAAATAAATTATTTTAGCTTATTTTCCTTTGACGGGTCAACATTTTGACTTTTGACTTCCGACGTGGCACTTAGACAAATTTTACGTGTCTAAAAATTGCCCCCTCGAGATTCGGTCATGTACACTTTTTTAGTGTTTAGGCACGACCGGGTCTCGACTCTTTAAGTTTTGCTACTAAACTCCGTCCGGACTTAATCTTTTGTGTGCTTCTCGACTTTGATCAGATTCCGTAGTGTCAGCGTGTATCCGTCTTCTGGCGAATTGAGCACGTCTAATTTGCTTTAAGCTTAGTGTGTTTGACTATTTGACTTATGACCCTCATTTTTCCTTAATTTGACCACCACCAAATAGTTGGAAAGTAATAACATCACTTTATGTTAATATTATTGTTTTCCCATTACTGTTTCCATAGCTTCCCACCTTCCGGCGATGAACTTTCCCAAATTCATCTTTTCTTTTGCTCATAAAATATTTCCAATTGCTAAACTGAACAACGAAATATTTTTTTTTTGACATGAATTTCCATATTATTGCTCCGATGATATCTCGTTTCCAAAATTCCGTCTTGTTGCTCATGTATAAAAGGAATACAAGGCTTCACAATTCTATATCATCGGTCACAGGGCCGGCCCTTAGGGGGGTTTAGGGGGGCAAATGACAAGGGCCCATTGTTGGGAGGGGCCCAAAGATATGAAAGGTTAATATCAAGTTAGAACTTCAAATAAAAAAGCGTGAGATAGAGAAAGGTCGTGATAATCACGCATCAAGTATTGTAATAAATTGATTAGTGTGGCCCCACTGTATTAATAGCTTCCACCGTTTATTTGTACACCAAATTTTGATATTATTCTTCAAAATAAGATTTTATTTGTTACGTAAATTTTGCTTAAGACGGGTATTATTCGTGTTAAGTTTAAGATGTGTCAAATATTACCGCATAGTGGTAATAAAAACAAAATTTATGATATTTCCAAGGCATCAAATAGGATAATTTGATATATATTTGACCTATTTTAAGCTTAAGATGAATAATGTCCGTTTTAAATGAGAATTTGTGCCATTTGTCAGTGGGTTTTGGGTTTCATAAACACGAGGAAAAAACATTCGCCATTATTTTATTAATTCTTAAATTTCGGGTTTGTTATTTAGTAACATAGAGCCTAGAGGTGATATGTCAAAGGATTTAAGTACCCGTATTTGTACATCTCGTTCATATGATTATTATTTATTCATCGTTTGCTGCGGTTGTATCCTTTTTAATTTTGTACACGAATTAATTGAAATATTATTTTAAAGGGGCCTTATTTTACGATTTTGCCCAGGGCCTCAAAAGATTCAGGACCGGCCCTGCTATTAACGCCCGAATTTTATCATATTTTTCCAATTTTACCCTTCCTTACTCCTTTATTAGTCTTCCTTATTTATGTAGCTCTCTTATTAAATTTTACAACTAATATATATTCGCAAGTTATAAACTTAATTAGATAACTAAGAAAAAAACAATAATCATGAACAATAGCAATAGACAAGTGAAACATTCAGCTTTATATATTAATTATTCGATTTATACTTTTATATATCGTTAATCCTATTATTATTGGACAAGAGGGCGAAGATTAGACCTTTATCGATGACATTCGGGTTGGGTAAGGTGGACGTGGACGTGGTGGTCGTTGCGGCATTGTTGGAGATGATGATCGATAATTTGGATGTGCGATATGGGAATACGGTCTCTTGTCTTCAACACGAGATGACCACGGTGGTGTCTTGTGTTTCACACGACATGACCACGGTGGTGTCGTGTATTCCACACGACACAACCACCACCATGTCATGTATTCCACACGACACCACCACCCATGTTTCGTCTAGCCCACACGACACCAGCACCCCTGTTTCATGGTCCATACACGACAAAACCATGGTGAGGTCGCCTGGTTTACATGAGACCACCACATCACCCATTCACCACCGTCCCGTTCACCATCCTCCATGTCTACATCACCCTTGCACCATACAAATACAAAACACGCGAAGATTGTTGGTCCAAAAGCTATCTATTTTGGCGAATATCAATTCCGACGAACTATGTCGTTCAAAAGATGTCTCAGATTTGCATATAATATCAATTTCATAATTTCAATTTCCAAATAACAAGTTAAACTTTCAATTTTCAGATTTTCAATCCACTAATAGTTTCAATTTAATTATACAATACCAAGTAATTGTAATACTGAATGAAATAGAGAATCGAGAATAACAATATGGTTAAAGATTTTCAATTAACTTAGAATAATGATGAAGGAAAAAGGACAAGTAAGTAAATGGTTTAAAATTGAGGATTTTGACGAGGGGGGAAGGGAATTAGAAGTGAAGGGTATTTTAGTCTTTATCACGGGCGATATTAGTAAAAATCGGGCATTAAAAAGAAAAAGTATAAATTAAATATCATTTTATCGTAAATGTAGTTTGGAGACGTTTTTTTAATAAGTAGTTATTTTTTATCGTGATTGATTTCTGGGGACCGTTTTTATAGTAACTAATTTTCCGTTCATCGTAAAGGAGTTTGGAGATGGTTGTTTTAATCCCCAATATATAAAAGCTGAATTTTTTTAGTCTTCCTATTGGCCGAAAAAAACTCAACTTTTTTTCCTCTTTTTTGCAAGTATGAGCCACACAATTTTCAAAACATTTAATTTCCCTCTCTCCTACCCACATTAACTATTTACATTTTACTATATAGTTATGACTATATATAATTATGATTATTATATGATGGCATATCATATAATACTTCGCATGACTTATATAATATGATTTCCCAACTTATACTATGCTAATCCGGAAAAAAAAACAATCGTCAAAATTTAAAATTACATTCCAAAAATAAAATTTAAAAATATATTTACAATCCAAAACTATATACAAAAAATAATAATTATTACAATTCTCATATACTTCGTATACGATTATACATGTTTAGAACAAATTGCAATCGACTAAGATTATTAAAAAGAACACATTCACCATCTATATAAATCATGGGCTTACAATAATAAATTGCATGTTGATCGAACACAAAAATGACATAAAACTTATGGATTGTAATATTATTACTGAGTAATAGGTAAATATTGATCACTGACTAATAGGTAAAATCTGAAAAAAACATTTAAACTATAGTGCTGATTGATTATTGAGTAAAAAGTGAAATTTAAGATTTTTTTTGAGGGTGGTAAGGTTTAATATGAGAGGTGATTTTGAGTTTACTTTATTTTAAAAGACAAAAGAGGGAGATGAGAGAGATAGAAAATGAAGATGGGATGAGGGAGTCAAGAGACGACAGTTAGGGAGTATGTAGAGGGAGTGTAGGAGTAGGGTTGAATGAGTAATAAATTGTGTGTAGGGGGATGAGCTTAGTTTGGGACTTGGGTTAATCATAATAATAATGTACCGAGTGTGTTTATAGATATCGGTGTAATAATATAATGTAGTACATACTACATACGGAGTACTTATGTAGGCGGAGTGATGGATATGCGTACGTTCGGTTAATTGAACCTAAAAAAATTAACGGTTTCATTTTTTTGGGTTCGGTTTTTACCGTTCGGTTAACCATGAACACTCTTATAAGTTGGATCAAATATACTCAAATGAGATGAATAAGATAAAAGCATAATACATCTGGGGAAAAGAAAGTATTTGTATTATTACAACTTATAACTTCGTATTAAGAGAGATTGCTGAGATAGGTAAGATTAACTCAATAACGTAGACCCAACAACATTACTTAATCAAAATATAAAATACTCCGTGATATTTTATTCTGATAAAATGGTATTTAAATTAATAAATTATGTATTTGGATATATTAGTTTTCATTATAAAATAAAAAGTTATCAAAATACAATAAAGAAGTTAATATATTAATGTCTTTTGTTTGGACTTTTCTTTTATCACGCCAGTTCTAAATTATAGAACGGTCATATAGAGTGAAGTTTTAATATATACAATTAAACTATAAAATTAAATATTTTTATATCGATAAGCAATTGAACATTTAATCTTCTTCAATTATATTCGCACGTATTTAAAACTTTGACGTTGTCGGTTGTAATTATACACCATATCATATAGTAGAAAACATTATAAGTAATTATATATTTGTTTAATTAGTATATTGCGAATATTATAATTTTAAAAGCAATCCGTGCATTTTAGCACGGGTATAAAACTAGTACTAATTTAATACGTATGACGTTCAACGAGTATGATTTCTAATAACCAAATTAATACGTATGACATTCAACAAGCATAGTTTATCGTTCGAATGCCTATGACGCGGAAATTACATAATGTTGTTTTGAGCCAATTATTGATGTTAATTTGCGACGATTTCTGAAGTGGAGGACGAAAAAAAAACAAATAATCCGGAAATCAGCCCAAATAATAATAAAATAAGACGACTGGATTTTTTTTTTTAAAAAAAGTGGCCCAAACGTGTGGGCTACACGTTTTGGCCTTGGCCGAGACGTGTAGTCCACACGTTTGGGTCACTTTTCCGTTTTTTTAAGACTTACTTTTTTCTACGGTTCTATTTTTAAATTGAGTCGTAATGTATGTCGTAGTGTTGTTTTAATATATTTGTATCAAGACGAGTAGGAAAATTACCTTTAAAATTTGTATAAATTGTTGAATATTAGTTTGTTTATATTGATTAAGTAAGTTTATTTCGTTATTGAAGTAAATTGTTAGTTTTGAGATGATTTTAATCGTTGTGAACTACAGTCCATCCCCGTTATATGAATCGTTGTTGAACTGCGTTTCTCGTCGTTATACATACTAAATAATTAATTATAAAAATGGTCAACAGTACTCATTTCAATAAAACGATATTTACGTTATTTTTTAGTGTTGAAATGTTTTAGAGAGATAAAAGGGTAAAATAGGAAAATAAAATAAAAGAGGATGCGTAACAAGTAAAATAGGGGGCGTGATATAGCAATTCCCGTAACTTACTAGTTGTTGGCCCGCGCGTTAGGATGTCCCCCAAATTTGTATAATTGTTCTATATTACCGATCAAACTCAATGTTTGAAACGAAATGAGTGCTTTGTACCTGACTTTGTGTAATTGTCTTTTAAAATATATATACATAATGGATTATATGCTCCTCTTCTTATACGACTTTTGGAATTCCAGCGATCTACATGGCAATCAAATCAAATATAAAAAGCAAAAGGCTAGATCTTGCAATGTTACACATTCAAGCTTCTTTCACGGCCAGTAGAAGACGAACGTCAATTTGCGAGTGCTAGCAGAAATGTCTACTAAATAGAAGTAAATTTTTTTGGGACACTACAACTGGGTTGTTCCTATAAGCAAAAGATTACATAACTGGGTCGTTCTCATAAGCAAACGCTCTTAGCGACGCATAACCAACAAAGGAATGACCGTGAACTTGTTGTATACATGCCTAGATAAGTGTCCATGTTCTAATCATGAGTACAAAAGATTGTCGCGAGACTTGCAATACAAATTATATGGTTAATAGATGTAATATTTGAAGATTTTGGATCGTTTGTGGTTGTGCATGGTTAACTGCAGTTAGCGCCTCTATATCCCACAAGCACCTGCACATCCATCAAAGAAGCTGGTAAGACGACAGACTAAGACTAGGCCTTTGCCAGTTGCTTGGCCGTTTGAAAAAGCCCTTACAAGCCGCATTAAAAAATTCTTTCTCTAAAGAGAAATGGTAAAGGAACGTTGGTAGCTAGAGCTCTCAACACTACATCATACACTAAAAAAACACCTTTTCAATTGCGTAGGAAACTGATAAAATAGCAAAAGGAACAAGGACAAGTTCATCTTCATTTTACATGGTAAGCGTAACTCCTACTGCCTTTTAATTATGTCATTCCTCATAATCTAAATTTAAGAGATATTAGATGGGTAAGCCTGGGTTAAAGACTGTTAAGTGAAAATTGAAAAATTGACCTTATTATGGGCACCTAAGTTCACTTGGATACATTTAGATGTAATCTTGAAGTAGATGGTCGACATGCTCTTTGTTATACTCTTAAGTTCTCAGTACAAAGCAAAGCAGTACCATAAGTATGATATACAATGCGATGATTACATACAACCAAGGCCAACCGAATGTCAAACTCGTGTCTACATCAGACACATAAAGCTCCAATATTAGTTTAAAGCATGGCTAGTTTCCACTGTATAATATTATAAAGGACGAGACAAATATATCCATTATCCTTACCAGCTTACTTACTGCCACTTCCGAGTCCCAGCTCTATAGTGCAAAGCCTTAGTGAGTCCATCTTTTCCATGAAAAATTATTTCATTCAACTAATCGAATCTACCTCTTAATCGCATCTCTGATTTATACGGAGTATAACAAATGAACTTCACAGGAATAACTTCGTTACAACTTGGTTCAAATCCAAAATATAAGAAATCAAGGCAACATTTACTTGTACAAATTTCTAAGATAGTCATATTTTCACTCCTTATCAAGAACAAGCTATAATGATGAGTTGGCTACTGGAGCAAAGCGGAACAACATACTACCTCAGATCAATAATCTTTCGCGTTAAGACTAAAATTTGCCTGATATATCTTCCAAGCAGTTAAATGATGTTCTCTCTAATTGGCGTGATATCTATACATGACTCATAGTTACCAAGATCAATCAACCTTTTTTGGTTTTAAGGACAGAGAGAAATCGACAATTTAAAGACGACATATTGGTTTCTATCAAACTAATCCTCCCACATAATGCCAAATCAATGATGAAGAAACTAATGTAAAGATGAAAAATACACAACGGACTCTAGAGTATTATATACAAAGAACATTTTTATAGTAGGAAAAAAATCTCAAATTTCATCATAAACAATGGCCAACTCAACAATGCCAAAACTTCCCCGGGTGACCTTATCTAGCAAGACGACATCAACTGAATTGGACTTCCTGCCCATATATGTAAGTTCTAGTCTCGACCGCCATATTCTACATTCCCGGATAAAATTTAGCATAAAAGCCAAGTTCAAAGAACCATCATTATCCTTAAATGTTGTTGGAAATAGGGGCTTTATGCCTCTTGTGTGTTTTTTCAAATTGTCCAACATTGGTAGTGAGTGGTATACTTTATGTGTTTATATAACACCCTTTACCATACCATATCACTAGTGGGTTAAGGGGGTCTTTTGTAAAGACTCTGCGAGGTGCTTAATTTAGCTCGCACACACGCGTGCTTGTGCCCGAGCCCGGGCCGGCTCGGTTTCGGATCCGAGATTTGGGATTTGGCAATCGCCTGCAGCGGGCTATGCCTATTTTTTTGGGCCGCGTCCGAGTTCTCCTGTTGTCCAGGTTCATTCGTTTTATGTTGACAGAGTCAGTCAACATAACTGTTAGTGGGAGAGAGTCTCCCTCCCACTTTCTCGAGTTGTTTGCTGAGTTTCAGGAGCAGTTTCCGCCTCCTGTAACAGCTCTTATTTTGCTATAAATACCTGCTGTCTCCGGCTCATAAACACACGACACAACTACTCTCTTCCTCCTCCTCCTTCTTCTTCTTCTTCTTCTTCTTCTTCTTCTTCTTCTTCTTCTTCTTCTTCTTTTGTTTACATACTTTTCTGGGTAAAGTAATAAAATCGTTACATGCCTATCCGTCTCGAGTGGGCGAGTCTGAAAGTCGACAGTAGTGTAATCCTTGGGAAACTACCGGTCATTAGTTGATCGCCACCACGGTCGTACCTGAATAAGTTTTCAAGGAAGTGGCTCTTTTCCACGTCACTACTTCTGTTGGTATTTCTGATATTTTATCTCTCGTTACAGCATTTTACGAATAACAATTTGAAAACTTATATTATTTGCTGTAACAATGTCGTCTTTGTTGTCAAAAACTCCTCCTGATTCGACCAAACTTGAATCGTTAGATGGAAATAATTACAAGAGATGGTCACAGAAACTGCTTATGTTTTTTGAACAACTTTATATCGGCTATGTTTTGTTTTCTGACCCACCAAAACCTTTTTCCGCTACTACTTCTATTGAAGAAACCCCTCCTGCTGTTGCTGACATTAAGAATAATGAGCAGACTATTAAGAAATTCGACAAGGACAATAAAACTGCTAAATATCATGTTTTAAACAATATGTCTAATACCTTGTTCGATTTATTTATGATTCATAAGTCTGCCCGTGTTATTTGGGAGTCATTAGAGTCTAAATATGGGGCTGATGATGCTGGGAAAAAGAAATATGTTGTCCAGAAATGGCTAGAATTTCAGATGGTGGATGGAAAACCTATTATGGAACAAATACATTTTTATGAAAACTTGTGTGCTAATGTCGTTAATGAGGGAATGAAATCAGATGATGTTTTCCTTGCAAATGTTTTGTTAGAACGTTTTCCTCCTTCTTGGTCTGAGTATAGAAATCACCTTAAGTATAAGAAAAAAGATCTATTCCTCCAAGAACTTGTAGGACATATGAGGACCGAGGAGGCTAATTGCCTTAAAGGTAAACCTGCTAGTCCTCATGTTAATACTGCTAAGGTTAATATGGTTGTGATCAAGTTTGGTGGTTCGTCCAATGCTGAGAAGTTCAAGGGTAAGGGTAAGGCCAAGGGTGGTCAGGCTAAGAATCAGGGTCATGCTAAGAAGAATGGTCCGGGTCAGAGGAAGTACACTAAACCAGTTGCCAAAATTCAGAAACCTGTTGGACCTCTTGTTTGCTACGTTTGTGGTATGGCAGGTCATAAGGCTTACCAATGCACTCAAAAGAAAACCGCTGAAACTAATGTTGCAGTGACTGATAATATTATTGCTGTTGTGGTTGTCGAAGCAAATCTGGTGGGTAATGTTGCTGAATGGATTTTGGATACTGGTGCTTCTAGAAACCTTTGTGCTGATAAGGGGTTATTTGTTGAGTTCGAGGAGGTAGCTGATGGGGAATGTGTATACATGGGTAATTATTTATCTGCAATGATCACAGGCAAAGGCAAGATCTTTCTCAAACTCACCTCAGGGAAAACACTTGCTCTAACTAATGTTTTGTATGTACCCTCATTGCGTCGAAACCTCGTGTCTGGTGCTTTATTGAAGAAAGCTGGTTTGAAGCTTGTTTTTGAAGCTGACAAGGTTCTAATGTCGCGTTATGGGGATTTTGTGGGTACGGGTTATCTCTCTGGGGGTTTATTTGTTTTGAACTCTGATTCAGTTTTTAATAATATTGCATCTACTTCTGCTTATATCGCTGAGTCTATTGATGTTTGGCATGGTAGATTAGGTCATGTGAACGTTGACTATATTAAAAAACTTTGAACAATGAGTTTAATTCCGAGTTTAACAAGTAAAGAATTCTCAAAATGTGCTAGCTGCGTTGAGGCTAAATTTACAAAGAAACCTAGTAAACCTGTTAAAACTAGGAATACGAGTCTTCTTGAATTAATTCACACCGATCTAGCCGATTTTAAAAGCACTGCGAGTAGAGGCGGTAAAAGTTACTACATCACTTTTATAGACGACTGTTCGAGATACACTAGAGTCTATTTGCTTAGGACTAAAGATGAGGTTGAACAAACGTTTATAACGTTTAAAAATGAAGTCGAAAATCAACTCGATAGGAAAATCAAAAGGGTAAGGTCTGACAAAGGAGGCGAGTACGAGTCTAACTTTTTAATCGATTTCTATGCGAAAAATGGAGTAATTCATGAGTCTGGTCCACCTTACTTACCCAGTCTAATGGAGTAGCTGAACGGAAAAATAGAACATTAAAAGAAATGATGAATGCTATGCTTTTAAGTTCTGGTCTTTCTGACGATATGTGGGGGGAAGCGATTAATCGGCTTGTCATATTCTTAACCGTGAACCTAATAAGAAAATTGATAAGACACCCTACGAGATTTGGAAGGGCTATCCTTCTAACCCGAGTTTTCTTAAGGTATGGGGGTGTTTGGCTAAAGTAGGCCTACCTGATTTTATGAGACCTACCGTTGGACCAAGAACCTATGATTGTGTGTTTATTGGTTATGCTCAAAATAGCTCTGCTTATCGATTCACGTCTTTGAATGATCGTTCTATATCTGAAGCTAGAGATGCTGAATTTTTTGAGCATGTTTTTCCTATTAAAGAAGAATGTTGTATTATCTCCTAGTTTGCCTATTGCATCTAATGATGTATCTTCACATGCTAGCAGTAACACTTCTATTGATCATACTGTTGAACCTAGAAGAAGTAAGAGACCTAGATGTGCAAGAAACTTTGGTGATGATTTTGTTACAACTTTTCTGTCTGAACATGGTTACACTGTTTGTGCTAGTGATGAATTTGTTTCAGCTTTTTTAATAGAAGATAATCCAAAAACGTATAGTGAGGCAATGAAATCAATTGATGCTAATTTTTGGAAAGATGCTATTAGAAGTGAACTTGATTCTATTGTGTCTAATCAGACTTCAGACTTGGGTGTTGACTGATTTACCTAAAGGTAGTAAACCCATCAGTAGGAAATGGATTTTTAAAAAGAAAATGAGAACTGACGGTACAATAGAAAGGTTCAAAGCTAGACTTCTGGTTAGCGGTTTTACACAAAAGAAAGATATTGATTATTTTGATACTTATTCTCATGTGACTAGCTAAAATATCGACTATAAGAACTCTTGTCGCCGTAGTTGCCATTCATAACCTTATTATACATCAAATGGATGTAAAAACTGCTTTCTTGAATGGCGAACTAAGGGAACAGATATATATGTCGCAACCTGAGGGTTTTGTGGTTAAGGGTCAAGAGAATAAAGTGTGTAAACTGAACAAATCATTTTATGGTCTGAAACAAGAACCTAAATAGTGGTATGGGAAATTTAAAAACACTTTGGTGAGTAATGGCTATATGGTTAACAACTCTGATTCATGTGTTTATTCCAAAGTTATAGAATCTGATTATGTGATTTTGTGATTATATGCCTATATGTTGATGACATGTTAATACTTGGTAATAGTTTGGATATGGTAATTAAAACCAAAGAATTTTTGTCATCAAAATTTGAGATGGAAGGACTTAGGAGAAGCTGATGTTATCCTAGGAGTTAAGGTTATCCGAAACTCAAATGGAATTTTTTAAGTCAATCTCATTATGTGGAAAAAGTGTTGAAAACGTTTAACTGCTTTGATGTTGTATCTGCTATAACTCCCTATGCGTAAGAGTGTTTCCCAAGAAGAGTATGCTAAAATTCTAGGTAGTGTGATGTTTGTTATGAACTGTACTCGACCAGATATTGCTTATGCTGTTAGTAGACTGAATCGTTATACTCATAACCCCAGTAATGAACATTGGACTGCTCTTCGTCGTTTACTAAAATACCTAAAAGGAACACCTAATCTTTGTTTGCATTACAGTAAATTTCTTGTTGTGTTAGAAGGATATTTTGATGCAAATTGGGTGTCAGGTAACAATGAGATTTGTTCAACTAGTGGTTATGTCTTCACCATGGGTGGAGGTGCTATATCGTGGAAGTCTTCTAAACAGACTTGTATTGCACGCTCTACCATGGAATCGGAGTTCATAGCTCTTGAGTTGGCAGGTCAAGAGGCCGATTGGTTGAAAAACCTACTAGCAGATGTACCAGTGTGGGGAGGATGTCAGACTCCGATCTCCTTTCATTGTGATTCACAAGCAGCCATTGGTATTGCTAAGAATAATGTCTATAATGCAAAAAAATGACACATTAGAATTAGGCACGCTGCAGTTAAACAACTCCTTCAAAATGGAGTGATCGCTTTGGACTATGTGAGGTCTGAAAGCAATCTTGTTGATCCCCTTACTAAGGGGTTGACTAGGAGACTAGTTGCTGACACGTCGAGGGGAATGGGGCTAAAGTCCTTAAGTCAAGTTAAAGAGTGACACTTGACTAGGTCTAAAATTCTGTTCCTATGGCGTTGTATGATTTATAGCGAAACGGCGGTGCTTTTGAGACGCACTTGAAGAATTGAACGCCAGGTTGGACTTGTGTCCTTAATGGCTCGTGTGGGAAGTACTATTGAGAAGCACTTTAGCCACCTACGTAGGTGTGATGATCATAAGACTATGAGATGTCTTTTGAACACACCTATTAGTACCAAGGTAAACGCATAGCCTCTAAAAGGCACGTTGCACGTGAAATCACGGAACGATCATAATTTGAAGGTATGATATGTGTTGTGGGGGGTATCGACTGAAGCTCAGTTAGATTTTCAAATCGCAAGATATTCACTCGCTGTAAGTAAGTTGTTTCTTCAATTCACTAAAGTGTCAATTCACATCGAAAGATATTGATACCTAAGTATCCAATCCTTCCTTTACCCAGGAATTTTTCTTTCTCTGTCTCTGGCGCCCCTAGTGGGAGATTGTTGGAAATAAGGGCTTTAAGCCTATTGTGTGTTTTTTCCAATTGTCCCACATTGATAGTGAGTGGTATACTTTATGTGTTTATATAACACCCTTTACCATATCATATCACTAGTGGGTTAAGGGGGCCGTTTGTAGAGACTCTGCGAGGTGCTTAATTCAGCTTGCACAGCACCTCGCACACTCGAAGATTTTTACATTAATCTTCTCCTCTTATCCTCCTCTTTCTTTTCATAGCATAAAATATCTATTTCCTCCAACTTTTTATAAAACCCATTTTCTAGATCTAAACTTAAGACGGACATAACTTATTCGTTTCTTAACGTAATTCAATTCCGTTTAATGTTTCGAAATCCTTTCACCATCCTCTTTCTTTCTAGCTAATAAAAGATTAAAACTTTTAACGTTGTTTTAAGACCGTCTTTCACCATGTTTCGGTTTTGGGTTTTTGTCGCTTTGTTTATCAGGGAAAGATGTATTTTGAAGATTTTGGGTCAAGGAATTCATGAGGGTTAATAGTTAGCTTTGGAATCGAAGATTTGAAGTGCTAATCGAGGTAACGGTGATGGGTTACTCGATATCATTATGTGTTTTATGTGTTAATTGTAGTATTTATTAGTGAAAGATGAATTCTTTGCGTTGGTCTCATATGAATATGTGTTAATTGTTCATTTATATGTATAAATTCATCTCATATGCGTATTTTTCACTAACCTTATGCTAAGTTAAATTTATGTTGTTAATTATATCTACTTATCATTGTTGAACTTGAGTTGGGTAATAAATGTGCCTTTGGTTGCCTTAATTGATCTTATGCAATGATTGGTTATGATTAAAATGCATTTAATGTGTTTTTTGATGATAAATGATGTTTGGGAAAAATGGGTATCAAAGGATTTGGAGTAATTGTTGTTGTTTAATGTTGTTTTCGGGAGTGTTGTCCCAGCCACCGGTCCCCCCAACCGGCTGGGCACCCGTGTATATTTTGGTTGTTGTTTTGGTGGACTGCGTGCCCCAGCCGGCCATCTGCTGCCGCCCCCACCGGCTGGAAGTCCTCTTCCCCTTTTCTTCACTTTTTTCATTTTGCCTGTGACCCCAGCCGGGTAGCCGGCCGCCGGTCACACCCACCGGCTGGGGATTCCTGTGTCACTAATGTTGTTGTTCGATGTTGCAGTGGTGCCAGCCGGGTACCCGACAGCCGACCCCCCTAACCGGCGGGGACCGGCTGGGACCCTCACGTCGGGGTTAGTCGCCTTCCCCCGTATCAAACAAATACTTATAGGACTCAATACCAAACTAATTAATGTAGTAGGGTAAGGAGGTCGATCCCAAGAGACGGTGATTATGGTTTTAAGGCGGTTTAATTAATCAAGTTCTAGTTTAGTTCTAGCAATTAGCAAGTTGAAGAAGATTAATGATAAACTAGACTAACAAGAAGGCAAAGATGCGATGTAAAACAATAATTAAAAGGAACTAGGGTGGATGGGTTCATTAATGCAAGTATAGGTCAATTATGGTGGGGGTTAGGACTAGTCTAAGGATGATTCTAAACATGTCTCCACCTCTCGGTGTAAGACGGATTAAAGGGCAAGCCTCCAACTCTCGATGCGAGACGAGCCCTAACCTAAGGTTCGATTGGGTTCTCGCCCTAACCTCCCCCTAAACATCCAACACACACACAACAACAATGCAAGTCTAAGCTCTCGCTCAAACTAGCAATAAAACATGAGAAAGACTCAAATTACTCATTCAAGCATTTCAACAAACACCTTGTGTGCACAAAACAAGTAGACTACCAAAAGACTAAATCTTTATGCCCAATTACCATAATCGACCCATAATCTCACAGCATTAAATACCCCATCTTACCCTAGTCTAACACTACTCACTCATGCTAATGAAGGAAGGCATTAAAGATGGATACTTTGATATGAAATGAACAAGAGAAAGCATATTCAACATGAAAACTAAGTAAATAAACAAGAACAAGTGATTAGAAGGCAATTAATGAAATAAAGATGAGAAATTGTACCAAACTTGTAAGAAAGATTGAAACTTGGATTAATAATCAAATAAGAGTCTCCTCTTGTCTTCAAATTACAGCCCAAATCTTCACTAGTACCTAGGAGAAAGACTAAATCTAACAATAACTAACTAGGAAATTGAGTAATTATCACTAATTAAGAGAGATTAAAGTACTAATTAGAGAGGTATTTCTTATTAATTACTAGGGTTCTTGTCTAGGGTTGTGTGTCTAGGGTTAATTAGGAAGGGGTATTTATAGGTTGGTAGGATTAGGGGGTCAAAAGAAGAATAGAAAGATGAAAAATCAAAATGCGGACAAGGGGTGGCTCAGCCGGCTGGCCGGCCGCCGGTGGCCTGAACCGGCTGAGCATCTCTGACTCTCCTCCGTCTTTCTTGCTCTTCCTCTTTTCCAGTGACGCCCCAGCCGGTCGGACCGGCTGCCGGTGGCCCTGACCGGCTGGAGGCAACTGCTCTTTCTCCGTGTTTTTCCCCTTTGTGCGTGACCCAGCCGGTCTGGCCGGCTGCCGGTTGGTCCGACCGGCTGGAGGCCACTGCTACTCCTCTTGTCTTCTCGGCTCTTTCTTGGGGAATTTGGGTGGCCAAGCCGGTGGGCTGGCTGCCGGTGGCACTACCGGCTGGCACCTCTTTCCGTCCTCCCTCCTTCTTCTTTTCTTTCTTTCCTTTTCTTTCCTTTCTTTATTCTTTTCTTTGCTTGCTTTGTGACGGTTTCTTGATTCTCATACCGTCTCGTCCTTGCCTTGACATATTTCCTATAATTTGGGACAGAATTAAATAATATGAGAGCACACGGGATGAGGGCCAAAATACGATAAAACCGACGCTAAACTAAGCTAATGACGCTAAAAAATAAGAGAATAAAGAGGGGAAACGATCTAAAATAATCGTATATCAGACCCCCTGTGTCCCTTTTCTCCTTTCTCTTCCACTTGTCTTCACATGTAATAGTTTGTATAGTTTGTTTATCTTATAAACCTACGTAATGACATTAAATATTCATGTTTAAAATATATAATATATCACATGTTTTTATCACATGTTTTGTGACGGTTTTTAGTATGTCCCCTCTTTGAGTCGGTTTTACCTTATGTAATGATTTGAGCACTATTATTTGAGTGCTTTGAACTCTCATTTCCCGGCTACACCTTCATGCTCGTTAGACTGGAATGTCGGAGCGAGGGGGTGTATCCTTGATGCTTGTAAGCATTTGTTAGTGGGGATATGACGACGTTGTTGGGAGGCGAACGCAATGCGTTGATCGACCCGACCGTCAAATGTTGTATCCTTGTGAGGTGGTGTCATTGTATGTAGCGTACTTGCTTCTCTATGATTCTTGTGCTCTTTCCGCCTCTTTCGTGTGGTTTAACCGAATTTGGGGTACTCGACGTCCTTTGTGTTGATTGAGTCTTGGATGCGAAATGTTTATTCCATGTCAAATCAGAACATGTTTATTCCGGGAGTCTGACCAGATTTAAACTAGGACCGTATTATTATCGCCGTCCTACCGAGAGGAAATGAGTCTTTCATATACGAAATATTTATCGTGTATGGTTAAGGGAAATGTTTATCCCGTGGACGTGTTTTGATCATACTTGATATGTACATGGTGCTAGTGCGTGTCATTAACCGTGAGAGTGTATGTTTGATTACTTGTGACCATTGAATGCCTTGAATTGGTTTGTATGTTGAGTCCCTACCTTTTCAAGTATATGTCACTAATGGTGAGATGCAAGCCCTTAGCGTATATATAGTTGCCAAGGGGGGTCTTTCCCGAGTCGGATAATATTATGATGATGCATATTGTTTGATACTTCACATGCTTATGCCTTTTATTATAAAATATATGTTGGACCTATTTTATAGTTTTGATAATGACATGTGTTTAACGTGATAATGTGCTTTACTCGATATATCATATGCGTGTAATTGTGTGCTTTAGTCTTATTAAGCTAGCAACAATTATGAGAAGAAAGATCAAAGTTATAAGAACTTCAGGCATAACTTTGACAAAGTTTGTGAGACAAAGTTATAACAACTTCAGGAATAACTTTGGAAGTTTACATGGAAGTTATAGCTACTTAGTCATAACTTTAAAGAAAAACGCTTCAAGCAAGATCTACCTCAAATAAAACAAGACTCAAGATGGAGGGTCTTTGTGATCAAGATGAAGAGATGATCCGTATACTGAAGATCTTTGTGAAGATTAGATAGTATAGGTCGTCATTCGGTAACTATTCCATTTGAGTGATTTTATGTTCAAAGTTATAGCTTTAGCCTATAACTTTGGATGATAAATGTTGATGCATGATTTTGGAAATAAAATGATTTAAATGTTTTCAAAAGTGAAAGAGTATTTTTATATTTATCAAAAGTTTTATTAGAGAATATATTTATGAGATTCTATTAGTTGGTAATACAACTTATGGGTTGTCATGCTACCTAGGGTTTCTAATATATTCTATCTCAATTTGTTGTTAACCTAATAAGCCCACCTAGGGTTTGAGCCATCTAGGGTTTCGTGTAAACCAAGGGATTGTGCCACCTAGGGTTGCGTGCCTCCTAGGGTTTCGTATAGCTAGGGGATTTCAGCCTATCTAGGTTGTTTCCCTTGTTTACCTAATCTAGGATTCTACTATATCTTTACAACAATATTTTGAGATATTAAAGATAAATATATTTCTATAAGATAAACCAAATAATATTTTGAGATAAAGATATTTCTAAAAGATAAGCAAATATTATTTTATGATATTAAAGATAAATATCTTTCTTAAATATTAAGCTAGGGTTTTAGATCTACTATGATTCTACTACTATAAATACTCCTTCACATCCTATTTTGAAGACACACTAAATCACACGAACAACACGTTACATACTTACTTGTGATTATTTTCCAAAATCGTTTTAAAGCAAACCTTTGAGCAAAATATTTATTATTTTTAGTGTTTGTTTTTCAAAAGAGTCGTGCATCAATTATTATCAATCGCTTGAGTGAAATACGTTATTGGATAATAGTACATCATTATAAGCTTACAATTCTTTAACGAGAATATGTGTGAGTCATATTGTACTTTCTTATTAACGTAAGATAGTATAGAGTATTTAGCAATACTCACCTTGAGTTATAATCATAGTGTTGATTATACGAGTGGGTTGATAATTTTTGTAATCCGTAGAAAGGTACTAAGAATTATTAATTGAGAATAGTGGACGTAGGTTTCAACGTGTGAAACTGAACCACTTCAAAAATCCGTGTGCCTCTCTCTACTCTCTTTACTTTTCTTTATTTCGTTTCTTACTCTTACTTTGATTAATTAATTAGTTGATTTTAATTCATAAGATCAAATAATTAATTACATATAATATAAATAGAAAAAGTGGGGCTAGTTTTTAATACTCAATTCACCCCCCCTCTTTCGTATTCGATCAATAGACTCTACAATTGGCATCAGAGCCTCTTGCTCTTGATTGCCTTACAGCAAGGAGTATGATCCATTTATTTTTATTTATTTTCCGCTGTATTTAATTTTATTTTAATGGATTCCAAACATCTGAAGTGTCCCGTATTCGATGGGAAGAACTACAGTTTATGGAAAAATATGATGACCCATTTCATGAAGGGTAACGATTGGGAGTGTTGGCTAATCATTAAGAATGACCCTAATTAGATCATGCTTGGATCTGTTAATGGCACTCGCGTCGAAAAGAAAGAAGATGACTATGTTGAGGCAGATTATAAGAAAGCTGAGTAAAATTCAAAGGCTATCAGTCTGTTGCAAAACGGCATGACTCATACTGAATTTGATTGTTTCTCATCTAGTTCTATTGCCAAGGAAATATGGGATGGTCTAGAGTTAGCCTATGAGGGGACAACTGTTGTCAAAAAACAACGTATTGCATTACTAATGCGAAAATACGAACTGTTCTCTATGGAACACAATGAATCGCTTGACAGCATGTCCACTCGCTTCTCTAGTATCATTAATGAATTGAAAAATCTTGGAAAAACTTTTGACTCCGAGTAAATTGCCAGGAAGATCCTTAGAAGTCTATCTAAATGATGGAGACCTAAGGTAACGGTAATTGAGGAATGTAAAGACCTATCTAACCTATCTTATCAAGAGCTACTCGGAACCCTAATGGCTCACGAGATTACTCTTGATGAGGATGAGGCAAATGATAGTAATAGTAAGAAAGTGGCTTTACAAGCCGAGTCTAGTGAAAAACAAGATTCGGATCTTGAAGATGAAACAGTGTTGTTTGCTAGACGTTTTAAGAAAAAAATCTTTAATAAACCACAAGGAAAAACGTTTAACAATAACTCCAACAAATCTTATAAAAAGCCAATTGAGTCAAAAGGGTCTCTCTCTAGTCGTGGTTGCTTCAAATGTGGGGATAATGATCACATGATCAAGGATTGCCCCACATGGAAGAAAATCAAAGACAAAAATCAACGAGACAAAACCAAGAAGGAATTCAAGCAAGTTATGATGGCTTACTGCTGGGGAGATCTTGACACAGAGGGCGACGAGTCAGAGGAAGAATAAGTCGCCAACTTGTGTCTAAACAACGTCAGTCTTGACCTAATTTCAGACAGTGACAATGAAAGTGAATCCGAGATGTGTCTTGTTGGCAACTTAGATTCAGAACCAGATTCAGAAGATGATGAAGAGAAAATAGTGAAAGAAAATAATCTATAGTATCTCGACAGTGGGTATTCGAGACACATGACCGGAAACAAGAATCTTTTTCTTTCACTAGAGCCCTTCAACGGTGGCAAGGTCACCTTTGGAGATAACAAGAAGGGAAATATAATCGGTGTAGGTAAAATTGGTATATCCTCTTCACATGCTATTAATAATGTATATCTGGTAGAAAACATGGGTGGTCTTAAGCATAACTTGCTAGTATCATCCTCAATGTAGTGACAAAGGCAATAAAGGCGTTATTCATTCAAATGTTTTGTCGACATCATATTAAATTAATAGTAACTGGTGATTTTATAAGGGCTTACGTAAGAGGAACGTGGTATACGATTGATTTTAAACAAAAACAAGTCCCTAAAGTTCCTTTACGTGCATGATTCACTGTTGGATGATTCATGCCTGTGGCACAAGAGGTTTTGCACACACCATTCAACGATTTTAAAGAAACTCAATTGGTGGGATTTAGGATTGTGTTGGCTTACCTCAAGTCCAATTCGAACAAGAGAATATGTGGTGACTCATGTGCCCGTTGTAAACAAGTTAGATCTTCATTCAACCAAACGAGTATTAAGTACAGCGTCCACTTGTAGTTGATACACATTGATTTATGTGGACCTATGAAAGTCCAGAACCGCGGTAGATCAAGGTACGTATTCGTCCTAGTCGACAACTACTCAAGGTATGTATGGCCTATCTTTCTATTTACTAAAGATGAAACTTTCGATGAGTTTGTGTTACTAATGAAGCTCGCCCAAAACAAGTATGATAAAAAGTTAGTCTCCATTCGTACGGATCATGGCACCGAATTTGATAATCAAGCTTTTATAAAATATTGTAGGGAGAATGGTGTGGGACATAACTTTTATGCACCACGAACCCCACAACAAAACGATGTCGTGGAACGTATGAATAGAACATTGGAGGACATGCCCCGCACTTTGCTTTTGTGTAGTGGCCTTCCTAAGAGCTTTTGGGCAGAAGCCATTAGTACTGCATGCTATGTGCACAATAGAGCTATGATTAGACCTATTCTAAAAAAGACTCCCTATGAACTTTTAAGAGGGAGAAAACCCAATATAGCCCACCTTCGTTGCTTCAGGAGTAAATGTTTTGTCCATAATAATGGAAAAAGTAATTTGAGCAAATTTGATCCACGAAGTGACGAAGCTGTGTTTGTTGGTTATTCTAATCATAGCAAAGCTTTTAAAGTCTTTAACAAAAGAACCTTGTGCATAGAAGAAATTGTTCATGTTGTATTTGATGAAGATAATGTGCCTGAGCAAGTTGAACTGAATGAAGACGAAGACATGAATGATCCTGACTTTCGCCTTTCAAGGGAAGACGTGCCAGAAAATAATGAAGAGGTTATTGAAGGAATCAATGATGAACTTGATAAATCCGCAAATGACCTTGAAAAGAGAACTGAGACAATTGTTGATGATACGAATGTCTCTTCTCAAAACAAGGAAAAGGAAACTAAAGTTATAGCTGATGATGCTATAACTTTGGACCAAGATCAAGATGTTGTAACTGAAGTTGTACCAACTTTAGCTATAACCCCAGAGTCCAACTCAGGGGGAACCAATCTTGATTCCGAATCATTTGAGGAAAGTGAGAGTTCATCAGATGATGATGAGCCTAGGAACTCTAAGAAATGGAAATATAAGAGTTCTCATCCTATGGATATGACGGGCTAAAATACGGTGTCGTTAATTCCGCAAATTAGCTAAGTCAAATAACAATTTATAAAACCAAATCTAGACTCAAACCAACCTAAATAAAAGGGTAGTAAGGGTAAGAAAAGGATCGAACCCAAGGGAAAGCAGTATTAGCTAAAATAATCTAATCTAGACTCTTGCAAAATAACAATTAACAAAACTAATGGATCTAATCACAAATTAAAGCACTAATTACTAATTAAGACACTAATTAAAACAAAGACTTAAATTAATTACAAACTATGATATTCACAATGGAAAACATGTAGGAAAACATAAATGGGGGAGTTTGGGTAAAAAGATGAGTTAACATGAAATATGAAAATCTAGCTTAGGCACTAACACAAACACCTTCAATGCAAGTAATCAAATATGTGAGAAAATACTTAGTGTAATTATCCCAAGTAACACAACAATTAGCAAAGATGACTCCTTTCTTCCTCTCTTCTCATCTATCTAATACCAACTCCTAAGAAATAGTCAACATGAATTAAACCACCCAAAATTGACCCTTTACAACTAAATCCACACTTATTAAAACATAAGCATAAACAAAGGAGTAAGCTTTAAGCATTCAACCAAAAGATTAAGCTAGAATTATGCAATTCAACATTAAACCATGTAAAAAATCACACTACATACAATTTATTTCTCAAAAGACTCAAACTTTTAAACCAAAGATGAAGCCTTTCAAGTCTACTTCACACATTCAAGCATAGGGTGACAATTCCTACCAAGAACAAGCATTTATCAAGTAAACAAAATGTCAAGCTAGTCAAACCAAACATTCATTCACTCAACATAAAAGATTAACATAAACAAATTGCATTAAATGAAGAAGAAGAGGATTATAGAGTCATACAATGCTAAATGTGTGAACTTGTTCAAATTACACCAAGTAATGAAAGGATTAGCTACCCATAGTCTTCATATTACAACCAATTTCTAAGTAAAACCAAATTACAAGAGCCAAAGTTGAAGAACAAAGTAGAGAAATTCTAAGGAAAATATGATGTTTCAATGTTGTATGCTTGGCTCCCTTCTCTCTCTTCAGTTTTCTTCTTATATACCCTTGGTCCTCAAACCTAGGGGCCTTGAAAGGTGGGCTTCCAAAAGACAAGACGAGAAAATGAAGAAATCCCGTGCTGAGAAAGGACGCAGGCTGCGTCCTACGACGCAGGCTGCGTCCTACGACGCAGGCTGCGTCCTACGACGCAGGCTGCGTCGAGCACTGCCCGTTTTTCCCTTGCTTTCCTTCTTGACTTTCGTTGACCCATGGACTTTTGGCCCCGCCTTGACTTCCATTGACCCATTGGGCTTGGTCTTCATACCTTGGTGATTCATTGCTAGCTCACTCCAATTTCCGGGTTTTTGGGTCTCGGGTTTTCGGGTTTGACTTTCATTGACTTTTGGGATTTGACTATTAAAATTGACTGAAAATACTAAATACTAATATTATTACAAAAACTAAAATTAACATAAAACAAAGCTAATGACCCGTAAAAAGTAAAACGAAAGACTTTAAAAATTACTACTAGACACGACAATATTTGACGTTGTCAAACACCCCCACACTTGGACTTTTACTCGTCCCGAGTAAAACTCGAGATTAGCACAAATGACACGAGCCCAACAAAGTGTGTGTGGAGGTATTGACCTCTCTTCCCTCACTACACCCTTCTTATACTCCCTCTTAAACAATCCACCAATGACAAAAAAAAAAAAAGACTCAATTCTTGTGACACTCTTCTCTCACTCCCCCTCCTTATATCATCCCTCAAGACTAAGACACGACATGCCACCTACTCCGACTCAAATCAACTCCTCCCTCCTTATAGCTCCCAATAAAGTAGTATGACCATCTTTGCCTTATCCCAAGGCATAGCGAGATGGTCTTTCTCAGCAACCTCCATACAAATCCACTCCTTATACCACCCCCTTATTACTCCACTAATGCAAATCATGGTTACTTGGTTGGCCCCAAACTTCAAAATTTGCACAACCAAGCACCCATCAAAATAAATCCACCAATTTGAAACCAAGTTTTGTGACTCAAAAACAAAAATAAAAGGGTCCTAAACTAGCCTCCTTCCAATTTCCTCCTTATCACTCCCTTCTTATTCCTCCAAAATCCTCATCATAGGAAGAATTATGCTCAAATTTTTTTTCATTTTTTCATTTTTCCATTTTTTTCTTGAAAATCCCTCATTTTGCCTAAGGTGCCCTTTCGGGTTTTCACCTTAGCTTTTTCTTTCCTCTCATTGGTGGCTCGCAACTCGATTCTTCATTTTGCCCGGAATGCCCTTTCGGGTTTTCATTCCGTCCTCGGCCACCTTCCCAAATCTTGCCTAGGTGCCCACCCTAGTGGGTTTTCACCTAGCCGGGATTTTCAATTTTTTTCTTTTCTTTTTCTCTCTTCTTTTTCTTTTTTTCTTTTTTTCTTTTTCATAAAAATAAAGACAAATAAAATACAATGCATCAAAAACAAACTAACTATGTACAATCTTCTCCCCCACACTTAGAATACACAATGTCCTCATTGTAGGAGAGACGAAAAATGTTACCTCATCAATTGTCGAAACGAGAAGACCCCGAGGCACCTCCTCGGTTTCTCCTCCTCTCCCTTTCTTCTCTAATCCGTCTTCTTCTCTCCATGCCTTCATCAAGGGTCTCTTGGGTGTAAGGAAAAGGGTAGCCCGGGTTTTGTTGCATTGACATACCAAAAAGGGAGCTAGCCAAGCCATATACATCTTCTTGGGCCACCGCATCTTCATAGGAGTCTTGAAGATAGTTGTGGTGGCGCTCATTTTGAGCTTGAAAATGGCTCGTAGCTTGCTCTCTCCAAGCATTTTGGGTTGCCCACATTTCATTTTGTTCCCGCCACCTTTTATCTTGTTGCTCTCTCCAAAGGCGGGCTTCCTCTTGCCCGTCTAGCATCCTCCTCCATTCCTCACTTTGAGCCCTCTCGGCCTCCGCTCTCAATCTCTCCCTCTCCTCCACAACATTGTGCCAATCATCCAAAGTCTCAAGCCTACCTCCTTGTAGTTGTTGCCAAGTGTTTGAAGCATCCACCCTCCCACTAATGTGCGTCAAGACGTCATTGGTGCTAGCAAAATAGTTAGCCATTTGTTGTTGCCATGGCTCCACGGGTATGCTAGAACGACCCTCCGCATCAAACATGGGGGTGTCGGTATCTTGGTGGCTTTGGAATGGTGATTGGAAATGGAATGGTGGTGGTGGTGGTGGTGGTTGTTGTTGTTGTTGTTGTTGTTGTTGTTGATAATTTGTGGGTTGGAAAGGTCCTTGCTCAATGGTGAGGATCTCGATCTCCTCGCTCACCTGCTCACTTCCCTCACCACCCTCTCTCCTTTCCCTCCTTCTTTGCCTCAAAGGCACTTCCTCTACCTCCTCCTCCTCACTACTCTCCCCCAAACTCTCCTCCCTAGGACACAAAAAATGCAAAGCTGTGGGTCCCCTAGGCAAGGGGTTGTTTGGAGGTCTCGGCATCTTCATGTAGCTAAGCCCGTCACTCCCCAACCAAAACCCTTTCAAGGGTTGCTCTTTGCTAGTCTTGAACATGTGAACCTCCTCGAGCCCTAGTCGGTTGTATCTCGCCAATCCCCGACAAATGTTCACCTCTTGATCATTACCAATGCCCCCCTCATAATGCCTCACCAAGAAAGAAATCACCCCCCCTAGATGGATGCTTGCCTTAGCCGATTTTTGCCTATGTTTAATGCAAGCCCTCAAAAATAAATCGGCCCAATCCGGAAGCATAGTCCACAAACAAAGCCGAATGCTCTCCGGCACTTTGGTGGGTTCTCCAGCGGAGTTGAAAATGGTGGTGAGGAATCTTGTGATTAGGCGGAGTACGGGGTGGGTGATGGTTGAAAGTTTGGCATCTTTAGATGGGCCGTGGTAATTTGTAATGTTGATCCACATTGAGTGCATGTTTCCCTTGGGGCACCTAATGTCTACGGGTTGCTTGGTGATTTTCAGGATTTGACGGATTTCGGAAGTGGTGGCATTATGCCAAGTTTGGTTCAAACGGAATCGGTAGGCTTTCTCCTCACCTTCGGGCACATCCAACTCCGACAAGGTTGCTAGAAACTCGTATGCGAAACTCCTATAGGTGTAATCCCAGGAGTTTGGCTCGAGATAAGCCTCTAACCCTACTTTAGCTAGCATGTCCCTTGTCAAGTTGAACATGCCTAAGGCATGGAGGGTGTTTGGGCAAAAGAATTTGGTGGCTACAAGAGGTTGAGTGGTTAGCTTATCCCAAATTTTCTTATATTGAGCTTGCAACCTTTCATAGCCCATGAACACCGCTTCCACCTCGGTGTCGGGCTCACTCACCGCGGCCCTCTTATTTTTCCCTTTGCCAAACAATTTAGAGATCTTGGGTGCCATTTCTGCAAAATTTAACAAACAACACACTACAACAAACAACAAGCAATCACTCGAAATATTTTTCACTCAAGCAATCCAACAAACACTTGGTGTGCAACAATTTCTACACCTCAAGAAGCTAGTGTTTGTTGAATTTCTTTACCTTACTCAGAAAACTTTGTCCAATCCTAACTACACAATCAATCAAGGGCAAGGGGGAACTCAACCTAAGACTAATCCTAGCCTAATTCGAGCAAAAACTTGAAGAACAATGAATAAGGTGAGTATGAAGTTATACCTTTGCTTTTCCACAAGATTCAAGCTCCTTGATGATTAGCATAGGTAGGGAATCCGACAAACAACCTTAAAAACCCAAAGAAAGATCCGAAAAAACGAGTTTGAGGGAAAAAAAATCTAGGTTTTCAAAACGGATTTTCTGAGATTTTGAGTGATTGAGATTGATTTTGGGGTTATTGAAGGTAGAATAATGATTAGGAAGACGAATTGGATTGATTTTGATGAAAGTTTTGGAAGATTTGAGTGAGAAAGATGGATTTTTGAGGGATTGGGGTTGGGTTAGGGGTGTTTTTCATGAAAGATGAAGGATGAAGGTGTATTTTTGTGTTTATGAAGAACTCGGGCAAAAGGAGAACAAAATACTGAAATCTGCTTTCGACGCAGGCTGCGTCATACGACGCAGGCTGCGTCGTGACGAAGCAGGCTGCGTCCTACGACGCAGGCTGCGTCCTACGACGCAGGCTGCGTCCTGCTCTGCCGGTTCTTCCCTCGCTTTTGCACTTAGCAAAAGTTTTGCTAAGTGTTCCAAACACCTCCATACTTGCATTTTCACTCCAATGGTCCATAATAACCTCCAATATCCAAATTCCATCGATTCCTGAACTTTTTATCCGTGGCACGCATCCCCAGGCGGCCGAAAACTCGCAAAACTTCACAAAACCGTTAGTAACTTCAAAAAAATTTTGTTTGATGCAATGTCTAACTAACTTAAAACAACTCAAATGCTAAGATTTAACAAAGAAACTTCAAAGAAATATTCACAAGGATAGAGTATGTACATGGTTTGCCGTTTATTTAGAGTCGATGGCTCGACTTAGCTATTTCAAGCTTTTCAACTTTCATAAACAGGGTCTTCAAGCAAGACCTCTTCTTCCCCCTCCCGGGCACATCCTTGGAAGTAGTGTTTGAGACGGTGGCCATTCACCTTGAGGAGCTTTCCATCCCCGGGCCCCTCCACTTCAATAGCTCCATGGGTAAACACTTTCTTGACGGTGTAAGGTCCAAACCATCTTGACCTCAACTTCCCCGGAAAGAGCTTAAATCGGTTTTGGAACACAAGAACTTTATCACCCTCCTTGAAAACTCGACGGTTTATCATCCCATCATGCCATCTCCTTGTTTTCTTCTTGTAGATGGAAGAGTTCTCATAAGCATCTTGGCGAATTTCTTCAAGTTCTTGTAATTGAAGCTTTCGGTGCATACCGCTCTCATCTTGGTTTTGGTTGAAAGATTTGATAGCCCAATAGGCTTTGTGCTCAACCTCCACGGGGAGGTGGCAAGCCTTGCCATAGATGAGACGGAATAAGGACATGCCAATGGGGGTTTTAAAAGCGGTCCTATATGCCCACAATGCATCAACTAGCCTCTTGCTCCAATCCTTTCTATCCGGATTAACCGTCTTTTCAAGTATTCCTTTTATTTCACGGTTGGAGAGTTCGGCTTGCCCGTTTGTTTGTGGGTGGTAGGCCGTGGAAATTTTATGATTCACCCCAAACCTCTTGAGAAGGCCTCCAATCACCTTGTTGCAAAAATGAGTACCCCTATCACTAATGATAGCCCTTGGAAAGCCAAACCGGGAGAATATGTTCTCTTGGAAGAAAATGGCTACTACCTTGGCATCATCGGTGCGGGTAGGAATGGCTTCAACCCATTTTGACACATAATCTACCGCCAAGAGGATGTATAAATAACCACCGGAATTTGGAAAAGGGCCCATAAAATCCATTCCCCACACATCAAAGATCTCACAATATAGAAGAGGTTGTTGTGGCATCTCATTTCTTTTTGTCAAATTCCCCACCCTTTGACATCGGTCACAAGTTGTTACAAATTTGTGGGCATCTTTGAAAAGGCTCGGCCAAAAGAAACCGCATTCAAGCACTTTTCTAGCGGTTCTTTGTGGCCCAAAATGCCCTCCACAAGCATAGTCATGACAATGATGTAAGATGGAAGGAATCTCACTTTCGGGTACACATCTTCTCACAAGTTGATCTTGGCAAAACTTCCACAAGTAAGGATCATCCCATGTATAGTACTTTGCATCGGATTTGACTTTGCTCTTTTGATGAGAAGAGAAATGGCTTGGGAGCCGCTTTGTCACCAAATAGTTGACCATGGTAGCATACCATGGCTCCTCCACTTGTATAGCATAAAGTGACTCATGAGGGAGACCTCCTTCAACCTCCTCAAGAGGGCATGATGGTCTTCCTTCATAGTTTAGCCGGCTCAAATGATCCGCCACCACATTCTTCACTCTTTTCTTGTCTTTTATTTCCACATCAAATTCACTTAGGAGAAGGATCCACCTCAACAACCTTGGCTTTCCATCCTTCTTTGCCACAAGGTATCTAATGGCGGCATGATCGGTGTAGATGATCACCTTTGTGCCCAAGAGATAAGATCGGAATTTTTCTAGAGCATAAATCACACCAAGGAACTCCTTCTCCGTCGTAGAATAGTTCTTTTGAGCATCATTCAAAAGGGTAGAAGCATATTGGATCACATGGGGTCCCTTGTCACTCTTATGACCCAAAACCACTCCCAATGCATAGTCACTCGCATCGGTCATGATTTCAAATGGAAGATCCCATCGTGGTTCTTGAGTAATTGGTGCGGTGACCAATCTCTCCTTCAAGTCATCGAATGCTTTCCTACATGAGTCATCAAAAACAAACTCCGCTTCTTTGTGCAAAAGCTTACATAAGGGGTTAGCAATCTTGGAAAAATCCTTAATAAATCTCCGGTAGAAACCGGCATGTCCAAGAAAAGACCTAATGTCTCGGGTGTTAGAGGGATAAGGTAAAGTTTTGATGATGTCAACCTTAGCCTTATCCACCTCAACCCCCCTTTCCGACACTACATGTCCTAAAACGATGCCACTAGTCACCATGAAATGACATTTTTTGGAGTTTAAAATGAGATGAGACTCCTGGCATCGCTCTAAGACAAGAGCAAGGTGTTTTAGACATGCATCATAGGAGTCCCCATGGACGGTGAAATCGCCTATGAATACTTCTATGATCCTTTCTACATAGTCGGAGAAAATACTCAACATGCACCGTTGAAAAGTTCCCGGTGCATTACACAAACCAAAGGGCATACGACGATAAGCAAATGTACCAAATGGGCATGTGAATGTGGTCTTGACTTGGTCGTCGGGTGCGATTGGGATTTGAAAGTACCCCGAGTACCCGTCAAGGAAACAATAGAATGCTTTTCCCGCTATTCTTTCTAACATTTGATCAATAAATGGTAGCGGGAAATGGTCTTTCAATGTAACCGCATTCAAGCGGCGGTAGTCAATACACACCCTCCAACCGGTTTGTGGTCGGGTGGAGAAAAAGTCTCCTTGTGCATTCTTGACTACCGTCACTCCTCCCTTTTTGGGTACGACTTGAGCTGGGCTAACCCAACGAGAGTCGGAAATAGGGAAAATTATACCCATTTGCAATAGCTTAATTACCTCTTCTTGCACTACCTCCGCCATGGGTGGATTGAGCCTCCTTTGGGGTTGTCGGACCGGTTTGGCATCCACTTCAAGCCGTATCTTGTGCATGCAAGTAACCGGGCTTATCCCTTTTAGGTCCGCTATGCTCCACCCAAATGTTTCCTTATGCTTTTCAAGTAGTGATACCAATTTGTCTTCTTGGTCCTCGGTGAGTGTGCTTGAAATGATAAGTGGTAGGGTGTTCTTGTCCCCTAGAAAGATGTACTTCAAATGGCTTGGGAGGGTCTTCAACTCGACCTTTGGAGGTTGGATTATGGAAGGTAGGGGCTTGTGGAGTGGAATACTTAAGGCAAACAACTCGGACAAGTTTGCCAGCTCAGGACGCAGGCTGCGTCCAGTGACGCAGGCTGCGTCCTACGACGCAGGCTGCGTTGAACACTGCCTTGCCCAGTTTTCAGCATTGCTATGACGTTTAGCTCCTCATATGTTTCTATGGGCTCTTCCCTTTCCAATTCTTCAAGACATTCCTGCACATCAACGGCCAACAACAAACGCAAACCTTCCTCTTCCATGGGGTTAGTTAAAGCTACCTCGAGTGGGTCTCTATCACAAAGTTTATACATTTGATTCACTAATGGCTCAAAGATATCCAAGAAGAAACAAGATTGATGGTCACTCGGGTGCCTCATGGAGTCATATATATTGTAAGTTAATCTTTTCCCTTCAAATTCCATAGTCAAGCACCCGTTTGAAACATTGATCTTGGTATTTAAAGTTTTCATAAACGGCCTACCAAGAAGGAGAGGGGTGGCACTAGAGCTAGATTCTATATCTAAGACGTAGAAATCCGCCGGGAAGACAAGATTATCGACTTCCACTAGCACATCCTCTACCATGCCCTTGGGGTAAACACTAGACCTATCGGCAAGTTGAATGACTACCCCGGTCTTAGACAACGGTCCTAAGCCTAGGGTCTCATTAATAGATAAAGGCATGACGTTTATAGAAGCCCCAAGGTCTAGCATGGCTCGTTTAAAACTTTTTCCCCCAATAGTGCAAGGGATGGTGAACATGCCCGGGTCTCCACATTTCTTGGGTAAATTTTGTTTGAAAATGGCCGACACATGTTCACTCACCCTAACCTTATGGGTTCCCTTCTTAGGATTTCTCCTAGGTGTGCAAAGTTCTTTCAAGAACTTTGCATACCTAGGGACACTATTCAACAAGTTAAGAAGAGGAATGTTTACCTCACATTTCCGGAAAGTCTCATATAAGTCATTCTCCTTGGCATACTTCCTTGTGCTTATCAAAGCACTAGGAAATGGGACTTCCGGTATGTACTCTTCCACTTCATCATCTTCAATAGTGCCTTTGCCCTTCTTTGAAATGTCTCCTTTGGGGTCCTTGCTTGTGGATCCCCCTTTCTCATTTATCAATATCTCTTCTTGACCAACCACCAATTCTCCTTGGTCTTCAATCTCCAAAGTTTCCATCTCAAGATTCTTCATCTTTTCCTTTCCTTTTCCAAGGGGGTTTACTTCCAACTCTTTGCCTCCTCTCAAGGTCATGGCACTAGCATTTTCCCTAGGTGGGGGAATGGTTTGAGATGGGAATCTTGTGGAGCTTGAGGCTTGGGATTTTGACAAATTTGAGGCCATTTGGGATAGTTGGGTTTCCAAGTTGTTCACTGTGACACCCTCAAATTTGCGGAAAGAAAAAAAATAATTTAAATAAATAAAAGATGAGAATACGTTTCTAATAGGTTCACTTTAGTGAAAATCGGTAAATTTTAAAACCGGAACCTACTATTAAATATATTCATCATAACAAAGGTGTCTTAAAGAAAAAGGTTCATAACAAAAAGGAAATAATATTATACATAAGAAATATCTAAAACGGGAGACATATCTCCCGTAGAAATACGGAAATAAAAGAGTGTATAATAATATACAATCCTAAAGAACCGAATATAGGTCCAAGGTAAATACTTCGCTCGCTAGCTCGTCAATGTACCCAATGTATGCATCACAAACCTGCCAACCGCATTAAATATAAACACGGAAGCCACAGTCAGTGGGGAGTAACTCCGAGTTCTCCCAGCCACGAAATGTCGAGGTTAATAAAACATGAACAACATAAAAGAAATGTATATGGCAAATACAAAACCTTAACATATACGATATGCTTTTCATGTTATGAAACAATTAACTAACATATAACCTATCATATGAAAGCTATCATGTGAATCTGATAACAACCTATAACACGAGGTAGGGAAGTTGGTATGCTAGCTCAGAGGTTACCTTTAAAACATGGCCATGATACACTCAAACCCTAATCAAACATAATATCATGTGAATCAGTTAACAACCGGTAATCCAAACTCTATCAACCTTAGCTGGCTTGCATCTCACCTTCTAAGATTCATAGAATCATCAAACATGAAAGATCAATACTTCTACAAACAGGCATAAGTTCTTAGCACGGCCCATAGTCGACTGTAACTCGAGTCTATACCACGAGGTAGGATATACTTATATATTTAGGCTCAGCGGTTACCCTAATAACATGGCCCAAATACAAAGCACACATCTAGGC
>JAIUZE010005964.1:0-24465 GCA_022085475.1 Heliosperma pusillum
TTATCGACAAAATAGGGAAAAATTAATATCCTTTCAAATGATAAACTCATTCAACATCATTTTCATTTTCATTTTAATCTAATCTTTATTAAATTAAAACATCTACAAATCTATTCTATGTTATTTTAACAGATTAAAATAACAAAATTAATCTAAATGAAAACGAATACAAAAGGAAATACGATACTTTAAATTACTCGATCGAGAAGAAATTAAACAATAAAGTCTCTCGATCGACTAATTCTTCCTAGTCGACAAACAGGGACCTCGATCAATTATAAACATCACTCGATCGAGACACTAAAGTCCTCGATCGAGCAAGCATACCCATCGATCGACCAAAGCATTTGAGAAATCTGCTCGATCGAGCAAACACTGCTACTCGATCGACCAAAAGGTTTTAAAAACTGCTCGATCGAGCAAAAACAGGTACTCGATCGACCAAACAAGTTGAGCAAACTGCTCGATCGAGCAAATAAAACCCTCAATCGAGACAAACACTCACAAAAACTGCTCGATCGAGACACTAAAGTCCTCGATCGAGTCAAACACACAGCGGATGAAAACAGTTTTGGTTTATGAAATCAAATTAAAACAATTTCGTGGCCTATGCTCTGATACCACTTGTGGGAAATCCGTATTACCACAATACAATTATTATAGGATTATAACGAAATAGTAATAACTTGATTATACTAGTCATAAACGAAAACAACAAAAGGAATATAGATTTAGAAATCAACCTCCGGTCCTAGCAAAAACCGTAAAAAAAAAGTGACTAAGAGGAGGCATAAACATGTATATAATTATGACAAATCACATACAATAATAAAATTGATTGCGTGAGGATGCCTATCAGTTACCAACCACCGAAGTTTCAGCAGTTTGACGGAAAAGACGATCAAAAGCACCATATTGCCCATTTAATTGTTACTTGTAACACTACAGGTTCTAAAGAGGATCTCCTTGTCAAGAAGTTTTTCTGATCTTTGAAGGGATTGGTTTTGATTGGTTTAAATTTATAACTGTCAAATCAATCAACACTTGTGACCAGATGGAGAAAGAGTTACTCAATCGCTTCTACAATATCAAGCGTATTGTTAGCATGATAGAACTCACTAACACGAAGAATTGGAAGGAAGAGCATGTCATTGACTACATCAATAGGTCGCGTGCACTAAGCCTCAACTGCAAAGACCGTTTGTCGGAGAGTTCTACCGTTGAAATGTGCATCCAAGAAATGAATCTGGATCTCGTCTAAATCCTTCAAGGTATGAAGTCGAGAACGTTGCAAGAGTTAGTCACTCGAGCCCATGATATGGCCGGAGATTACCATCGCTAGCTATAAAGGACGAATTTTCACTCCTTCTGAACTAAACTAGGAGAGAACAGAATTCAAGAAAGTCGACAACGCGTCTAAGGGTACTTCAAAGGAGGTCATGACAGTTTCTACTTCCAATCCAGTGAAAATCTCAGCGCGACCTAAAACAGACAAGAAGGTAACGACGTACTGAAAAATTTGCGAAAGTCACGACCCACTTTAAAAGAGCTCTGGAAAAAGACGTATCCTTTTTTAGATTCCGATCTAGAGGGGATGTTAGATAATCTATTGAAAAAGAAGGTAATTGTGCTTCCAGAGTCTAAACGACCAAATCAAGCCGGGCGTACAACCAATCCAAAGTATTGCCGATATAATAGGGTTGTGAGTCATCCATTAGAGAAATGCATAACCCTCGGAGAGAAAATAATGCAGTTGGTCGAAGATGGGAAGATTCCATTGGATCTAGAGGATGCTGCTGAATCCAATTCCATGGTAGAACATGTGAATGTCGAAATTGTTTAGACACACCCTCATTTTGAAAATAAAGAATTTGTAAGGATGATTAAATTTGGAACTCTTGAGGCAATGTTCGTCGCCATGCTCGAAGAATCTAAATTGATTCTGCCACCAACTTCTGATGCTTCAGATCAAAGGGACGACGACGAAGGGTTCTAACCCTTGTGACTAGGTGCCGGCGAAAGAAGAAATATGGTAAAGTGTCAGTACCCCAACTTCAAAGATCGATCAATCCGAGAATAAAAAGATCTTCATACAAGAAAGACAAAGGAGCCGCTGTGAAGTCTCCGCCGGATGCGACATCCCCTATGAAACTCAAGTCAAAGTTACGTCAAGCTGTGACGTTTGGGGAATATTTTCCCAAGTCATACCTCGATAACATTTTGGTGAACACTGTATCTTTTACTTTTGTCGAGGAAAATCGCAGTGAGGATGACAGGACTAAAGAATCCCCCTCGAATTGAATCAAGGGTGGAAAGATTGATGCAATTATAGACGCATTGTCTGCACGTATGGGATGACAACAAATATTTAACTTGCCATAAAAAAAAGCGTCAACAATTGTCTTTGATGTTTCTTCAACCACGAGCGTATACAGATTAAATTAAAGTTGCCGAGAGTCTACAAATCAATCAAGAAATTTGTTGCTTACAGTGACGCTCTGTCTTTTATTGATGAAGATTTGCTACTGGGATTAAAGCTACCGAATCGCCTCATCTTTGCATCAGGATTCATTCGCGAAAAAAATGAGGGTCGCATCTTGGTGGACAGAGGTTCAACAGTCAACATAATGCTAAAAGATACTATGGAAGAGCTTGGTATTTCCGTCAATGAACTCGCAAAAAGTCGTTTGATGATCTAAGGCTTCAATATTGGTGGATAAAAAGCAATTGGCATGATTCTTGTTGAACTCATAATTGGAGATATGTCATCCACCACACCTTTTTAAGTAATTGATGCCACAACGTCATACAATTTGATGCTTGGTCAACATTGGCTTCATGAGACTGGTGTTGTAGCGTCAACTCTACATCAGTGCTTGAAATACTATAGAGACGGCAAAAAGAAAATAAATGGCGATATAGAGCCCTTTTCTAAAGTGGAATTTTACTTTGCTGATGCTCGATTCTATGAAGAGAATGACATGCCAAGTAAGATGTTACCGTCAACGATCATTTTAACAGGGACCAAAGTTCTGAAAAATATGGACGATGTTAAAGTTTTAGCCTCAAAGAAGTCGATGTCGGTTAAGCATCATGAAAGCATCTTCATAAATACCAACCAAAAAAATGTGAATTCGTCGACGAATAAAATTGCTACAATCATGCAGAAAGCAACGCCAACCCTTAGGTACGTTCCAAAATCAAAGCGTAGAGATGAAGAGGCTCATTTCGCAGAGTATACGCCTCAAGATGAAGCATCTACGTCAAATAGAACAATGGATGAAGAAAATCTGCAAACTTTGAAAAAAAATGTTATCATTTCGGTTGCAAGAACAAATCTCTTTGTAACAAGTAAATAACCCATTACCCGGTTTCACGGCAACATCGATGAAAGAGGATCAAACAGTTGCCGAAGGGTCGACAAAGGGACGATTCGATCCAAACGCTTACAAGCTCATGTCGAAGTCCGGGTATGATTTTGAAAATTCAACTCAATAAGGGCAAGTGATTGAAGTCACCCTATATGGTTTGACTCAAACACAAAAGAAGTTACATCAACAAGGAAACAAAATTGACGTCATAAAGGTGGTTGTTGGTTTTTCGCCTCCTGAGTTGGTTCCAATTTCTACACAACGTCAGGCTCAACAAGCTTTATCATAATATATTGTGGCAAATCTCGCTAAAAGTGAAGGCGAGAACAGATAAATGGTACCACAATGGTATGTTTTTGACAGGCTGGGTCAACCAACTTCTACGACTCGGACTTCAGTGTTTAACATGTTGGGATAAAGGGAAGATACCATCCATGTGAAATTAACATCTTGTTCGCAATGGCAAACGCCAAGTACGTCGCTCACTCGTGTTGAAGGAAAAGAGGTGAAAAGATCAGTCTTCAATTGCATTGGTACCTCGAAGGTGCAAAATAGGCGTTGAAGAAAGCAAAAAAATTCCTATAAGATGGAAGCTACAATCAACCTCACTAAAGACATTCATATTGTCATTCCTTCATGAATGAGACGTCATCATGAACTGAACTAATTATGGATAAATCACTAAAAGCAAGAGAACACACTATCGTCTTCACGAACCCGCGGGAGGAGAAGAGTCAAAGGAAAATCACTCGCGATTTTGTCTTGTCTAACCATGTCCCGGATCAAGAGTACCCAAATTCACATGATGAGATAGAGCTCGGTAAAACTCCAAAAAATCTTGAAGATGGGGTCCAAGCAATGGTTGATGACTTGAAATAAGTCAACCTAGGCACAAGTGAGGAGCATCGACCCGTCAATATAAGTGCCCTTCTGACCTATCAAGAGCAAGTGGACTATGTCAAGCTTCTATAAGAATATAAAGATGTGTTCGCTTAGAGCTATCAAGAAGTGCCCGGTCTAATCCCAAATATTGCAGTTTGATCAACCATGAAGGCAATTTTGATCAGAGATGTATCCTGAAATTAAAACGGAGGTAAATATTTTTTTATCAACGCAAGCTTCATTCGAGAGGTCAAGTATCCGACGAGGATTGCTAACATTGTTCCAGTGAGAAATAAGAAAGGGCAACTTCGTAATTCTGTTGAATTTCGAGATTTGAACGATGTATGTCCAAAATATGATTTTCCATTGCTTTTCATGGTGATCATGATTTATGCCACTACTGGACATGAAGATTTGTGTTTCATGGATTGCACCACTGGATACCACTGCATTTCGAACACCTAAGGGCATATTTTGCTATAGAGTAATGCCTTTTAGGTTGAAGAACGCGGGAGCTACGTGTCGGCGGGATATGCAGAAAATTTTCGATGATATGACGCATGACATTGTTGAATGCTACGTGGATGATTTAGTCATCAAATAACCGACCATGTGAAATATCTTCGAATGGTTTTTAAGTGTGCCATTTGATGTTAGCTCTGACAAGTTTTCGGGCTTCATCATGCGTCACCGAGGACTCGAGATAGATCAAACCAAAACTAAGGAGATAGAAGACATGCATGAGCCGTCCAAGCTTAAAGATCATCGAATATAGTTTAGCTTACACACGCCGATTCATCTCCAACTTGGCAGGACGATGTTATCCTTTCAGTCATTTTATGAAAAAAAGGTTTGCCCTTTGAATGGGGCAAGACCTGTAAAAAGGCATTCCAAAGCATCAAGAAATATTTGTCAAATCCTCCGATTTTAGGTGCCAATTGCAGGAAAGCCTATCACTCTGCACATATATGTGTGCCCACGAATAGTCGACGGGATATGCTTAAGAGAATGAAGATGCTAAAGAAAAAGTTCTATATTATTTGAGTCGCACACTTGTTGGATCGGAGCCGAACTGAAGTATCCGCCCATAGAGAAGATGTGTCTATCTCTTATCTCCACCATACAAAAGTTGCGTAATTACTTTTAGGCTCACACCTTCTATGTCATTTCTAAAGCTGATTCCGTCAAGTAGATTCTGTCAAGGCCAGTGCTTTCAGGATGACTCACCAAATGGGTTATGATCTTGAAGCGGTACGACATCGTCTATGTTCCTCAAAAGGCTTTTAAGGGACAAGCATTGACGGATTTCTTAGCTCATCATCCAGTTCCAGGAGAGTGGAGCTTCTCAGATGAACTCCCAGGAGAAGGATTCTTCTACATCGACGTGCTTCCGATATAACAAATGTATTTTGATGGAACCGCTCGTCAAGATGGAGCCGGAGCCAGAGTCGCGTTTGTTTCGTCGGAAGAACACCTCCTGACATATACATTCATACTTTCGAAGTTGTGTACAAATAACGCCGCCGAATATCATGCTTTGATCATAGGTGCACAAATAGCTCTTCAAATGGGATGCAAAGATCTTGACATTTATGGGTAAGTTGGTAGTCAATCAACTGCTTAGTGAGTATGAAGTAAAATAGATAGTATTGTACCGTATCAGAAACTAGCGTCTCGCTTGCTGCAAAAATTTGATTATGTCTTCTTGGATCATGTGCCAAGGAGTGCCAAAAAGATGGATGTTTTTGCAAATCTCACAACCTCTTTGGAAGTGGGAGAAAGTGTTCCTTCTTCTGTTTCGATTTGCAAAATATAGGTTGTGCTACCTGAACCAGAAGACGTCATCACAATTTCCGTTCATGAAATCAACAAAGAGGATTGGCGTCAACGGATCATTGATTATTTGGAGCATAATAAGCCGCCAGGTGAGCTGAGGCACAAGACAGAGATTGGACATCATTCTTCTTGTTTCATCTACTACAAAGGGATGTTGTATCGTCGATCGTTTAATGGACTTTGGTTGTAATGTCTGGATTAGGTTGAAGGTCTGCAAACCATAGAGGAAGATCATGCCGGTATATCTGGTGATCATTTGCCGGGACCAAAATTGTGCGATCGTATCAAAAGAATGGGCTACTTTTGGCCTACTATGGCGCAAGATTGCATGAAGTACGCAAAGAAGTGGGACGCTTGCCAATTTCATGGAAATTTTATCCATCAAACGTCGTAGGTGCTCCATCCTACCGTCGCATCGTGGCCATTTGAAGCTTAGGGACTTGATATAGTTGGGCCTATAAATGAGGAAGAGGTAAAATAAAGAGTGAATCTATAACTTATGATGCAAAGTCAAATCAACGCCCTAGATAGTTTTGTTTTTGGTCGGATTGAGATTTAATAATGTATTCTAACTTAACAAAATATAGTAGCATTTCTTACAAATGTGGTCATGGTTGGTAAAAGTTATTAAAAAAACCAAATTTAAAGTTATGTGGATGATTAATTTGATATATTACCTCCTTATTCATTATAAGTTCCAACATACAACGGAACCACACGGTCCATACTTAATGATGTATGTGAATATTTCAAGAGATTATTTTGTATATATTAAAGAGACAAATGCGTCATATTTTTTCTTTTGTTATATATATAGAGACAATACGGGAGAATTTAATTGTCAAGGGCAAAGATATGTGCCATATAAACAAGGTTTCCATAAAATCATACGGAGTAAAAATAATCCCATTAAAAACACCTAAACTAGCTATGGCGTGTTTAATGTATGAGCATACGAAAACGAGTCCAATAAGTCAATAATCCCATTTTTCTTTGCATTATTCCTTCCGTTTAGTTAGCCCCTTCTCTTTTCATGCATTACATACATTTCTCCTCTAACCCAACACAAACCATAATATATATATAAACATATAAACAATGCCCTTCTTTTTACTTGCTTTCTCTTTTAGTGTTTAAACTACATCACCTTAAAAATAACACTAAAAGTTGAGAAAACCACAAAAATAAAATAAAAATAGAGAGTTAATGAAGCTTTCAGCAATGGTGACAAGGGCTCTTCTTCTACTTCTCAATATTTTGATAATTATAGAGTTAATGGGTCATCTTTTGGTTATTGAGGTTCATGGTGATAATTCATTTGGTAGCTCAATTAGAGGACATTTTTTTCATGAAGAACAAGTTATTGATCATCATAGTAAGAAAATGGAAGCCTTCAAGGAATCAATTGTTGTTGCACCTTCCTCTTTAATATCACCTTCCCCTACTTTTGACCCTCCCATGGTGAGTACTTATATTTATTACTTACATACAATATGTTCACGTTTTGTTATCTTGAGCAATTTCGTTTCTTAACAACATAATGTGAAGGTGGATTCAGAATTTAAATTTAAAATTATTAAAAGAATTTACGTTTATAATTCATTTAATATGTTATCCCTTCCTGTCATTTGTTTATCTTTACTCTTGCCACATAAAACAAGGAAGGACGAAGGGATCATTTATATTTATCGTAATTGGATAACGAGTGGACAATAATGGATGTTGCAGATCAAACGACCTATTATAAGTTTTGTTAATATAGCTATAAAATAAAATAAATGATTGACACACCAAAAAAGGAAATATTTACAAATGAGTAGGAAGGAGGGAGTATTATTTTTCATGACTTAGTGATACGGCAGCCTTTGGTAGCATCTCACTTGGTTACTTATGAGTAGAGCTGGCAAGTCTGACCCGACCCGAGTGACCCGACCCGAAACCCGAGCAAAACCGACCCGACCCGACCCGAGAATACTGCAACCCGACCCGACCCGATGACGACCCGTAACCCGTTGACGACCCGAAAATCAGTGACCCGAACCCGACCCAGACCCGACCCGACATTGACCCGACCCGATATTGACCCGATTAAATTGACGCCCTGACAATTATTAACCTTAATAATTATCAAAATGAAAGTGATTTATTGTTTAAATTGATATATTTGACTTAATAATGAATTAATTAAACCAAATAATAATTTAAAACTAGATTTAATGGAAAAATATTGAAGTATTGCGAAAAAATAACCGGACCCGATTACGACCCGACCCAAACCCGACCCGACCCGATGTATCACTTGACCCGAAAATGACCCGACCCGATAACGACCCGAACCCGACCCGACCCGACCCGAAAGGGTTGTCTGACCCGATACGACCCGAACCCGATATGACCCGACCCAAACCCGACCCGACTGACCCGATTGCCACCCCTACTTATGAGTACATCTAGTAATAGGGGTGTCTCAACAAAAGTGAATGCCTTATGTTGTGATGATATAAAATGAGGCCCCGTGGAAAAAAAAGGGCAAATATTTACTATATTTTATTTTTAATGATAACAAACTAAATATTTAAAATATCTTCAGACAATACAACTGAAATTTGTTTGACATTCACTTAAAAGATATTGTCGTCCTAACTTTTTTAAAGCATACTCATCAATTTAACCTTCATAATCAACTTTCTTTTAGAAGTCAGTCTCTATAACTGTAAATGATTTATCTATAAACACCGTTCATAATATAATGGAGCGCAAGTGGATTTCAACATATTCTATTTAGAAGACTTCTCTTCCGTGCAATTGTCAAAGAACTGTTAACAAAGTTCTATAAACAACTGATGCATTAGAAAAATAAGATAAACGTTTCGGAGGAATAATGTAGTACTAATAAACTAGATATTTCTCATAGTATCAACAATATCTTTTGATAGTTTGTATTTTTTTTCCAGAACTCTAGATATTAGCGTATAACTCTATATTAAATCGGCCCCTTAAAAAGTGAAGTCGTAGAGGACCGGTGTCGTCGCTCCTCTCGCATATGGTATGAAACGCTCTTGCCTAATGGTAAAGCTAGCCGGGGGTAAGAGGGCGGTCATCGTCATATATGTTTCTTATTTACCTTATTTTGTTAGTAAAAGTTTACAAAAAAACTTGACTTTAACCGATCGTGAAGATAAGAAATGAACAGTATACAAAGATGTAAAGTTTTTCTAAATTGTTAAAAAAATTTGCAATATGAAATGAATACAGGGGCAACTAAAGAGTGGACGGGTGTATCATGTAACGACATACGGAGCAGACCCAACAGGGAAAAGCGATAGTACAGAAGCTCTATTAAGAGTATTTACTGATGTTAGCGAGAGCGTACACAACAACAATAATGAGTATTTAACGGATGGCATTACCAACCTCGGAGGGTTAGAGATTAATCTTGATGGTGGTACTTACTTAATTTCTCGCCCTCTTCAATTTCCCACACTACACCTTGGCAATATTTTGGTACGTCCACACTTTTTTTATTGTGTAGTGTGTGTTTTCTAATAAAGTTAATACTCAATTATTTTAACAAACTTGTTTAGCAAATTGAAGCATATAAAAACCATTATTTTAAAGCACCATATTAAATCACCGTTTGCTCTAATTTGATAAACATTTTATTTTTATTTTAAAAAAAATCAACTTTAATTATTAAACTAAATTCTCCCTCAGTAGTCTTGGAGAATACTTGTTTGTTTTTTTAGGCCAAGACTACGAAAATCTACTGTATATTATATACATAAAAGCAGCTACAAACAGTGTGTTTGTGGTTAAGCCACATATGCAATATGTTTCCACTTTTAAGTAATATATGTTTCTACTTTTGTATAATAGAATAAAATAGAATATATACAGATTATTAGATAACAATTAAGTGAATATAATAGTCTCATATGATGAATATCATACTAAATAACACATATTCGACAAATTAAACTATCATATTAACTAAATTCACAGTGAATATAATCGTGTCATATGGTGAATTTACACTAGATAACACATATTCATTAAACTAAATCACCGTATTCACAAAATTGAAGGAGAATGTAATAGTGCCATATAGTGAATATCGCACCCGGAGTCACCAATTTAACCACGAGTAATGAAAGATAACACATAAAAATTTAATTTAATTGACACTATTATGCAACTTTTAGGATTTATTTAATTTCAGTACTAACCTGATTTAGTTTGAAGATAATCAATCAAAACGATTACAAAACTAATAGGTTGTGTGAAAAAACTAAATTACTTGAATAATTCTTTTGGTAAATATAGAAGATATAAATTTGAATGGGAGGAAGAAGGATTAATTTAGGAATATAGTTTTTCACATACAGATTTTATTCTTTCATTCACATAAGCCTTTTACAATTCTACCCTTGTCCACTCAGTGTTTTTCTCCCTAATCTTCCTTCACCACTAACGCCACCTTTATTCAACACCACAGTACATGCTCAAGTCAGAATAACTAGATTCACATGTTCGAAATTTATTATTGTCCACGGTGATTAATAACTTCAAGTACTAACTCTGGATACATGGTTGCAGTTGATTAAACAAATGAATGTGAAAGGACTTATGTATAATTGTAATGGTTCATTATTATAGGCAAAGTATCGCCTGCCAAGAGTGACAACAATGCATTATGAATGTTTCGGACTTATGTATTATTATGCATTATTCCTTTACCTAATTATGACATGTCGTGGTTCATTAAATCACACCCCTCACCAACGCACCATCATCACGAACCACCGTCATGGACCGCCCCTTAACCACCACGCACTATCAAGAACCACCATCTACCACCAATTCATTGAGCCTTCCACCAACGGACCAATCCATAAAACCTAATTGATAATAATTTATAGAATAAGTAAACATATTAATTTCACTCATTGATAAACCTAATAAGTTCAACAATACATGTTAACTAATAATTGAGAAATAACAAAATTACTTGACTAATTAGAGAATTATGATCCATTGTTCATATTCTTAGAGCACTTCGATCCAATTTTAGTGAAAATGTACACACCGTACGAGTTAATTTTATTAGATTTTGGAAAAAAAAGGGTAAGACATGGAAAGTTTATGAAAAAGTGTATGTGAAAGAGTAAATTTCGTATGTGAAAAAGTAATTCCATTTTAGGGTAAGTGGTAACTCCTTAAAAATAGGGGTGTCTCAGGAGGTTTTTGTTTTTAGAAAACCCGAGGTTGAGATATTTACTTTCAGTTTATGTTTTAATTTATTTTTTAACAATGAGGTTTCTTACCATAAACTCTTGTTTCTCCATTTATATTTACTATATTATACACTTATATATTTACACTAGTTTATGACCCGTGCAAAGTTGCACGGGATTATATAGGTATATACTTAATTATGTAACAAAAATTTATAGTTAAGATTGTATTAACTTGAATATATAAATGATTCATTATTAACAACATAATTCAATTATTGTAAATAATTTTTTGATAAGGGTTAATATACAAATTCAACAACCTTTTCCATATTAATATGGATACCTAATTCCTAATTCTGTCCTTAATAAATCACATTTACGTGATTGAAGGCCCTCTAGTTTTAATAGGCTCATGCATGCTAATAACATTTTTCATTTAAGCAAGAATATATTCAAATATATACAACACCCTAATTACAATTATTAATTACTCCATACTTACAATTATAAGATCACCTTTTATTAAACTATATCTCATAATGGTGGTGGTGGTAGTAATAAAAATAATAAAACATAAAAATACTGAAACGAAGATATTAATTTTTTTTTTTCTATAGAAGCAGGCAGGAAGTCACTCTTCTAATTACTAACTTATAACCAATGTGTAAAGTATGTAAATAGTAAACTTGTATGTTTTTCACAATCGTGCCTCGTCTAAGGAGCTCACCTGTATTCACAATGACATTATTATGCCACGACAATTGATAAAACAAACAACAAAAAATAAAACTGAATGACAATCATGAAAAGTACATATATGATATATGCATGTATCTTCATCATCAATAATAAAGTAAATTAAACTATTGTCATGTACCTGTGCAATATGAAATTTCATAAATCAAATTCGAAGTTTTTAGAAACAAATAGACCTTCAGACCTCATATTATGTCAAAGTTCAAAATCAACCTGAAGCTTATAAAAAGATTTGTAGCATCTTATCTTGGATTGACATTTCCAGATTGCATCAACCGTTATAAGATTGTATTGTACGACTTTCATAGAGTATATTCTTGTGGTTTTAGAGAAGTATAAAAAATGTCCTCCAAAACAAAAAAAGATTATGATTCGAAGTAGGTCCTCTCATATTATCCCTTATCTGATCTTATTTCATTTAATTAGCGTCAAAACAAATGGTTTTACAGTACCCATTACTCGTTAAAATTATATGATATGAGTACTAGACAATCAAGAAGAAGAAAAAACATCAGAATCTAAACCAAACATTAATCAAAGATATAATAATCAAGTAATCTGGAAAAAATTCAAGAGATAGAAACCTGATGGTTGAGTGATTTTTAGAGGTGTTACAGTAAGCGAAACTAAAAAAATACTTAAGAAACTTTGACCATGTTTGATTTCTTGTAACTAGAAATAAAATTTGTATGTTGCGTAAACTATCTAATCTAAAAATTCTAATATATACTTATCCGTTCTACCTTTAATTAAAATACTTCTCGCAAAGAAAACAACAGTTAAACAAATGATTGAAACTGCGGAATTTTATGTATTTATCGAAAATGCATAACTAATGATTTGAAATCCAAGGAAGAATGAGTGTCGACATGGGATGAAGTGGACATCGGCCCCGACTATAAATTTATCATTGCTTCGTTCCTGCATACAAGTATGTGTTATATTCACCATATGACGCTATTATGAATCTGATTTTTACATGGAGTATTTTGAAAAAAGAAAAAGAAACGTATTTGGCTTTATATGTAATGGAATTATATGACAAATAAAGGAAAAAGAAGAAGAAACTACTATGTATCTTACCCAAAAAGTTTGACAAATAAAGGATAAATATCTTAAAAGCAAAATTAAGACTTTAAATAAAATCTAATTTAGATAAAATTTGTTTACTCTTATGCCTTTATATGTATTGGATTTTGATGACAAGCCTTGAGTTTATTAGCTCATATTAGCTTAATGAGGCAACTTTGGGATTTTAACGAAAAAAGTTGTTATTGATCACTTTAGTGTGTATTTGGCTCAACTTTTCAATATACTAGTATTGGTGTCCGGCTCCGCCCCGGCTACCTATAGTTATCATTAAAATTTATTTTAATTAAATATAATTTAAAGTTTTAATTATTAAATATCTTTTCTTATGACATATCTTAGTATTTCGATAAAATAAATTATTAGACAATTCATTACTCCCACTATTAATATTTTACTTTAATCAATTGGTCGCCTAATTGTTCAAATATACTTTTTTATTGTTAGTGTTGTTTCTTTTATTACATTCGTTATTATTATTGTTACTTTCACTACTCCCGTCTTAATTATACTTTGACTACTGCCACCGTAATTATTAATACTTTCACTAATGCCGCATTAGTATTGAAAATTTCACTACTCCCGCTGTTATTCTATTACTTTCATTACTCCCGATTCTAATATTGTTACTTTGACTATTGAACTGAGTGATTACTATAATTTGATTAGCAAATGATTAAACATGCAATTTGAGTACACATGTAATTTTAAGAGGCTCATATTTTATATAAATATATTACATATATGTTAAATCAATTTAAAAGAATTATGCAACATTATATCTTTTGAAAACCTAGCTTGATTTATTTATATTTTAATAGTTTCCAAATATTTTGTGTAAGTTAAATAATTATAAATTTTTAATTTAATGTATATTCTATGCTACTAATTAATACCATAAGTGGAGTATGTTTATTTTAAGGAAAATCACCCTATTTTGGTATTTTCTAAATTTATACTTCAACCAAAATTATATACGGAGTAATATTTACATTGAAATCCCTTGATCAGGTCTATCACACAACGCTATCGATTAAAAAGATATAGTATAATTAATTTGTAAAACTTTATTTAATTACATGAAATTCCCTTGGTTTTAATTAGGATTTAATATATAGTATATTTTTTTTTACTGCGTACACACTTGCCAAACACACATTATTTAAAAGTTAAAAGTAATTTCTTAAAATCTCAAAAAAAAACCATTTTTACTTTTAAAAATATAAGCAATTCTAGAAAATAGGTTTATATATTTCTTAAGCTTTATTTTTTAAAAGTAGTTGTCAAAAGTTAGTTATACCAAATTGATGCTTTTATTATTACGGGCAAAAAATAGTTTTTGAACTTTTGAGAACTTACTTTTAGCTTTTAAATAACAATGTGTGTGGCAAAAAAAGCTTTTAAGTTAAAAAAAACACTTTAAAATGTTAGGTCAAACACATACTAAGCTTGAAAAATAAAAGATTATTTTTAACAAATAAGGCCAAACATGCTTTTAGATAGTTTATAGTTTATCTCTAGGTATTAAATTCTAGGTTTATTTGTCAAACACAACCTTTAAATAAATATTTCTTTCAAACATCACCTTTAAAAAAGGAAATTGTCTAGCACAACCTTTAAAAAGAATTGTTTTTTGACAAACACAACATTTTGGTCATAGTTGACAACTTGCAATGCAATGATTTTCCGTTGATATTTGAGGTAGCAAACGAGGTCGATTTGAAGTGTTCTTGTGCTCGTTGAAAAGGTGGGAGTACAAGCTTTTCAGGGTTCTCAACACAGTGGTCAAAGGTGGCCTTATGTGTGGTCAATTGTTGTGTAAAGTAAGGCGGGTCAAAGAGGATTCTTGTAAGTCCGGGTTTACAACGGGTGGTCAGCGGGTCTTTTGTGGGTCTTTAATGGGGTTATAAAGCTTTGTTTGGTCTGAAATTTGTTATGTAGGTATAGGGGAGTACAAGGTAGAGCGTAATTGTATTTTAACTGATGGTTGTTTGATAAGGGTAAAGTCGTGTCCCATAAATCAAAGTAAATCTTAACTCAATACTAACTAATAGACAGTGGTAAGTAAGGTATCGAATCCACAGGAAGGCGGTAATAATCTAGTTTGCTAATAACTAAGTCTGTCTTAAAGGTAACAAATCCGGGGTTTGTTTATTTTGACCAAAATTAATCACAATAATAAAAGACGAATTCAATAAGATTAAAGGTCTAGGGTTCAGGTTCACTAGGTATGTTATCCGGGGATGTGATTTAATCAATAAAAATGTCAATTAAGTTGTTTAAGGTTATAAGACCAGTCGACTCTATTATGCCCTTTAGATCTAGTTTTAACATGTGATCGCTATCATTAAACTAGTCTATCCAATTGTCGCTGCCTATATTAGTCTTAACCCAGTCGGTGATAATCCTAATTCGCAAGACTAATTAATTAACTCTGATCAGTAAATCAATTAACTAGAAGTAAAACAACAATTGAACAACAACTTATGCAATTTAACAATCAATTCATAAATCAATCCCCTTCTACCAACCTAGATCCCATTTAACCTTAGATTAAAGAATTTAGCTACTTATAATAATTGAACTAATAGCAACAATAATGAAAGTAAGCATAATTAACTACATATAAAAGATGAACAGTGAATAATTGAAGAACTAATGATAACTAAATTGAATAAAAAGAGAAGATTAGTAAATGCCGATTACAAAGATGAATTAAAGCAATAGTCTTATAGATCTTGAATAATACGAGTAGCAAACTAATTGTAAGAGGTTTTTTAGGAGTTCTAAAGTAATGAAAGTGTGACCTAATTATAAAAGACGAGATTTGTATTTATACTACAACAAAAAAATAAATCAAACCGACTTTAGGAAAACTCGTAACTTGTCAGTTACTAGGTTGCTCGATCGAGCAAAGTGAATATGCTCGATCGAGTCGAGCTCTCAGCTTTGCGCATCGAATTTCAAACAACTGCCATTTCTTCGTTACCTATCGAAATTTGACGTGTGACCTATCATTGGAAAACTTAGAGAAAAAGATTTCTTTTTCCATGTGAATCACCTTAATAGTAGTTGTAGAACTCAAAATATTCAAGTTTGAAGTAGACTCTTGTGAAAGCAACCATTATTTCTTCTCATTTCACATTTGTTTGGTCTTTCCAACTAATTTCTTTGACATTGCTTCTTGTTCATTTCTTGGTCTCTATGTAAAGCATAAATTCTCTAAATGCCGAGTTCATTTCGCTTTTCAAGGCATCCAATGCATTCAAATCGCACCGAATCTACACAATAGCACACAAAAGCGGGAGTATCGACATTCTAACATTTAGCGGCATCTAATCATATAATTAAGCACAAAACCGTCACAAAGGTAACTAAGGGGAGGCATAAATATGTATATAATTATGACTCATCATTGTTCGCTGGAAGTAATGTTTCGAGAAGAGTGATTTGGAGTTGAAAACAAAAAAGAAGAAAGTTAAAAGTAGAATTTTTCCATGGGTACATTCCCTCCCCTCGAACCACTACTTGCAACCAACGACCGACACAAAAAACACAACTACGACCTACCTTGTACTCCCTTATACTTACATAGAAAGTTTCAGACCAAACAATGCATAAAAACCCAATTAAAAGACCCACGGAAAACCCCCTGACCACCCGCTGTAAACCCAGACTTACAAGAACTCTCTTTGACCCGCCTTACTTTACACACAAATAGACCATACATAATGCCACCTTTGACCACCGTGTTGACAACCCTTGGAAAGCTTGTACTCCACCTTTCCAACGAGTCCAAGAACACTTCAAACTAACCTCGTTTGTTGTCTCAAACACTAACGGAAAATCTTCATTGCAAGTTGTCAAACTATGATCAAAATGTTGAGTCGTCACCCAAAATGTTGTATTTGGCAAAAAAATCTTTTTAAAGGTTGTGTTTGAAAATTTCGGTTTTTAAATGTGGTGTTTGGAAGAAAAAGTTTTTTAAAGGTTGTGTTGGACAAAAAAAGCCTTAAACTCTCTTCTTGATTTCCTCAATGTGACAGTGACCTATATGTCCTAGATGTTGTATAATTTGGAAAGCATTTTTTAAAATAATGCTCAAAAAATAAGTATTTGTTGCTTTGGGTCGGGTTTAAAACTATTTATCAAAATGGTGTCCACGTAGGCTCGGATTTCGCGAACCAAAAATACGGAGGAAACACGTCATTGGCAATGGCGTGTTTCTAGTGAGTAGAAAAATGCAAACTTACAAAAATGGATTAAAGCAAACACGCCATTGAGAATGACAGGTTTTCTGAAAAAGACACGCTATTCCCATTGGCGTGTCTGTGAACAGTACCAATTTTTTAAAAAAACTAAAGACACGTCATTCCCAATGGCGTGTTTGTTCCGTGTTTCAGGTTTTGAAAACCCGAGCCTATGTTGACACCATTTTTGATAAATAGTTTTGAAACCGACCCAAAACGACAAATACTTATTTTTTTAGCATTATTTTAAAAATGCTGGGAAAAAGGATTATACATCGGATGTACTACCTCAGACTAGTATGAATTTGAGTTTTTGTGTATTTTTTTCGAGCTTTTTAAAGTTTATAAATTACATTTTAAATCTTATATGTGATGTATTTTGAGTTTTATTGTAATTTTTTTGAACTTAATGTTCAAAATAATGAACTCAAAAACTTTATAATAAAATTCATAATTTTTAATAGTACACTCAAAAACTTTATTGTAAAACTCAAAAACTACATTATATGTGGTACTACATCAGATGTACAATCGACTAACTGAAAAATGCTTTCTATAATTTGCTAGTTTTTCTTTTGTGGTAAATACCTACAAATAAGTGGGAGAGAATAAAGTATATTACCTCTTAATAATTTATTTTCATATTTTTAATAAGATATTAGATAGACCTCGTAATTATTTTTGTGAAAAATTGTTTAACAAATGTATCATGTACATGGAAATATATTATGTAGATAGTAGATGGGACAGAGGATCCGGACTCGTGATGGGGTGATAGACCCCTTCATTATAATTTACAACGATTATAAGCAAGAGTGATTATATATTAAAAGCTCTACATTACTTTTGTAATTATAATAGAAATACTGTGCATGTATTAGTAATTTTCTGGAATTTTATAACAAAACATTTTCATTCAATTGCTAAGAAGAAAGAACACAAATAGTGAATGTTTAATGTAATTTATTCTAAACAGATTCATGGCGGAACAGTACGAGCATCCGACAATTTCGGCACAAACCGCTATTTAATCGAGCTTTCATTACCATCGTCTATCCAAAACCAAGATAAAACCACTTCTGTACTTATTACTTCCTCTACATCATCCTACAACTTTGAGTACATTACATTTAGGGACTTAATGTTGGACTGCAACTTCAGAGGTGGCGGAATTGCTGTCACAAATTCCCTTCGAATTGGCATTGACAATTGCTTTATTACCCATTTCATGACCGAGGGAATTCTCGTCCAAAGCGGCCATGAGACATTGATTCGGAGCTCCTTTATAGGCCAGCAGATAACAGCTGGGAATGATCCAGGGGAAAGGAACTTTAGTGGGACTGGAATAACCCTCGATGGTAATGACAATGTTGTGACTGATGTAGTCATTTTTTCTGCTGAAACCGGAATTTTGGTTTCGGGTCAGGCTAACCTTCTTTCCGGGGTACATTGTTATAACAAAGCCTATGGTTTCGGAGGAACAGGAATTTATTTGAAGTTACCGGGATTAACTCAAACTAGGATTGTGAACTCGTACTTGGATTATACCGGGATTGTGGCTGAAGATCCTTTTCAACTCATAATTTCTAACAACTTTTTCTTAGGAGACGCTTTCATTACATTAAAATCTGTCAAGGGGATTGCTCACGGAGTTAATATCGTTGATAACATATTTTCGGGATCTGGAAAGGGGATTGATATTGTACAACTAGACGGGTCTTTTGAGGACATTGATCAAGTTCTGGTTGACAGAAATAACGCAAATGGAATGAATATGAAAGCGACTATTGCACGAGCAGCAGTGACAGGGAATGCAAATTCCTGGACCGCCGATTTTAATGAAGTTCTTCTTTTTCCTAACCTTATTAAACATGTTCATTACACGTTAAGTACGAGTGGTGATTCGTTTCCTAGTTACGCTTTAAGGAATGTGTTGAATAATCAAGTAGTAATCGAGTCTAATTTAGTCGCCCCCACGAGCGTTTATGTCACGGTTGATCAAGGAGGTGGAAAATGATTACTCAATTTAGGTATTACATTAGTCATCTTAATTGGGTTGTTGTATATTGATTAATGTAAGGAAACGTGATCAATTTGTGATCAATATACTCAGAAGTCTCAACCTTTTTTTCTCCTTTATGTGGAGTGATAAGTGATATGGGATCAAGTGTACGGAATTCCAAGTTTAATTAACACATATGGTAAAGCACAAATTCTCATTGAAGACGACGGTCACTGTCTGTCACAAGCTGAAGACGGATAGTTTCCCTTTCACAGTATGCAAGTGGGAGGGCAAGTGAGGAGCTCCATTTGCCCTCTACTTGCCCTCCCACTTGAATATTGTGAGAGGGGTACTATCCGTCTTCAACTTGTGACGGATAGTGCCCGTCTTCAATGAGACGAGCTGATCATAAAGAGATGACAAAGAAGTTTATTCAGTAATAATTCCATTTATGGCTAATATGTGCTTTGCTTGTGGTTGCACTATTTTGCTTTGCTTTGCTTTGCTTTTGACTTTTTTTCCCAAAGGAATTTGTCCGGGACAACGTCAAAGTAGAAAATTCATATGCTGCTTTAACTATTGCGCACAAAGGCCCTAAAAATAGTCACGAATTATATATCTTATGTAAGTTGTACCGAGTAAATGAGATGAGTTCACTCGTTGAATCCTTAAATTTAGTAATGTTATAGCTTGTTTTAAGTTTGATTAAACGAACTTTGAGCCTGAATCCGAGTTCGTGTTGCACTTGACCTTATCAGATTAACTTGAGTAAACGGCTTACGCTAAGATTAGAACATTCTTTGGACTTTTTTCAGTTCTTAAATTTTATTTTTATTTTGATAGTTTTAGTTATATGGTATTCTAACAACTTAGATTTGTTAAATGAATAAATAAATATAGTTTTATTGATGTTAAAACATTTTTCCGAGTTAGGCTCAAACTTCAAAACGCTTGACGAACTCATATTTTAAAGTAGCTAGTTTATATACCATCCATGCTATGTGTTTTTAAATTGTGACAAACACTTTATAGTATGCTTTTGAACAACTTACGCGTAGTCTCGTAGTAATTACGTTATCTATCAAGTACCCAGATCTTAGTTCAATTATTATGTATCCAACAAGTTGTATTATCATTGTGTTGCATTATTTTTGAGTCACACCTCATGAGCCATTTTAAATTGTATTGTTGCGACGCGATTCATGATTCATCCTCAGATTTATTCGTCGGTTATAATTCACCAACTTTAATGGCTATCCTCAATTAAGTCATACTTAAAACCGTTTATTTTTATGAGATCAAGCCTAGAGATGACAATGTATGTACAGTTTGTTGATGGGTGAAGCCATGTCGATATGGAGCCATTTCAAATTAAATTGTTACAAACTTATTTAAGTTCAGTTTAATTCGTCACGGTTAGAATTCATCAAACTGACCAATATCGAGTTCATTTAAAGAATGTTTTTGATGGGTTAAACCTAATTGTTCCGTCTTGGGTGCCGTAATATGAGCAAGAGTGCAAAGTGCCCGTACATCCCGTCTTTGTTGCTACCTACGGCTCCTTCATTGATGAATGATGGGCACATCTGTACATGTACTCTACTCTTTAGTGAAGTACGAAGTATTCTTTACCACATTTGTACGTCTAGAAAGTGAGAAGCGAGAGAGAGAGAGATATCCTACCCGAAACACCAACTGTGACATTGATTATTTGTCTGACACCCATCACGTCTTTTACAACTCAATCTAAATCTACCTGCACCATTCCACAGATAATTTAATTCTTCCATTCACTCATTAAGTAAACAACAAGAAACAACTAACTTATTGAGTGCGGAGTATAATTTACCAGCTCGTCTAAGAGGAGACGTTCACTATCTGTCACAAATTCAAGATGAACTTTGTTCTTCTCACACCCATCTGTATATTGTGAGAGTCACACTAACTATTTTCAGCTTGTGACGGATAATGCCGTCTTCAATGAGAATTTGGGATATTTTACACCTTTCTATCCAAATTATTTGTTTATTTTTCTTAATTTTTTGAAGGAAATATTTTAATCATAAACAAACAAATAATTGAGACGAAGATAATATATAAAATCTATAATAGTCGATCTTCCTCGAGACGGGTCATTTTCGTCTGATATTATAAGACATGTTTTGAGACCATTTTACATCAAAAATGTGATCACTTGGAAAAAACAAGTTACCATATGCAATAACACTAACATTTTGATGATGGTTACGTTTTACCATAAAATGAAGACAAATTCTCGTCTTATTGTTCGACCGAATTGGTCCGTCTGAAACAAGAATTTAATGATTCTAGGATAATACGATGTCATATATGAGACGGTCCTTCATTACTAACAATAAAACATAATTTTTTATAAATGGACCGTCTTACTTTTCGAGAATGTAAACTAATGACCGAGACAGGAAAAAGAGCATAAGACGATAAAAAGTGAGTAAAAACAGAGAAAAAATAAAGAGAAAAGTATGAAATTGGAGAATCCGCCTTGAGTGCGGGTGTTCCTGTGTACCTTCCTTGGGTTGCTTGTTTTGTATTGTATTGTATTGTATTGTATTGTATCTTCCCCGACACATGGAAACACAACCTTAATTGCTACTCTCTGTCTATCTAATATCTATCTTTCATCTATCTTCTCTTAATCTCTCCTTCATTCATATCATTCATTCACTTTCTTACTTACTTACTTACTTACTACTTACCACCGACAATGAGAGAAGAAGCATCATCTACAACTACAACTACAACTACTGCAGTCATGGAAGCCACAGCCGACATTGACAACAACCTCGACGCAATGTCGGCTGCTAATGCTCCTCCTCAATCGCTTCTTGAACGTCTTAAAGATTACGGTCAAGAAGATGCTTTCGCTTTTTGGGATGATCTTTCTCTTCATCAACGTCAACATCTCATCCATGACATTCAGGTCAACATAATTACTACCTTAACAATATCAGTATTCATATTCTTCTTCATTCAAGACAAATATGTCCCGTCTTCAATGAGAACAACTCAATTATTATTCTTTTTATCTTGATGCGTTTTTTTTAATGTTGCAGAGCTTGGATCTCTTACGGATTGATCGGATCATCCGATGTTCGCTCCGTTCCCAAGGTTATCATCATTTTTCAGTTACATGTTCTATCCGTCTCAATTATTTGTTTACCTTTTGCGTCTCTGTCAGGTCCCCAATCATTTGTTTACAATTATAATTATTCGGATTTTTGCGAGGTTTAATGGTATTGGTAGATGTGAATTTGTATTGTGATTGAAAAGATTTGGAATTTTGGGACAATTAAGTGATCATCAATGGAGTATTTAATTCTGGATTTTGAAAGTGTGGTTTTGCTTTTTTGAAAATTGAAATGTAATTAATGATGTTGATTGGTGAGTGATTTAGATGAATCTTGGGAATTGATTAGGGAAATTTATTGGGTTGTTAGGATTGCCAATGGCGGCGATTGAGCCGGTGCCGGAGAACATGGTGTGCACCGTGGAGGAGCGGTCGGTGGAAGATAGGGAAAGGTGGTGGAAGACGGGTCTTAAGGCCATCCATGACGGCAAGTTGGCCGTCCTCCTTTTGTCGGGTGGGCAGGTATAATATACTTTTAATTAAAATATATATACAGAGTATTATCATTGTTGTTTGTGTTGATTTATTTCTTGGAACTATTTAGAGTATTTTGTACTTTTAACATTTTTGTAATGAGAGTAAAAAGGTCAAATTTGATAACCAAATAATTGGGTGTTGGATTTTACTTTCTAAGTGGTAATCATGATTATATAATAAAAATTATTAAAACATTTCAGATTCTTCACCTTTGTGTTGATATGCGTTGCTTTTTGGAGGTGCAATCATAAAAATTCATTTGTTATATTATGATTATAAGCTGATTAAAAAGTTTAATGATTTAAATGCATTTTGTACTATTTTTGTAAATGCTTTTGAGAAGAAAGAAAGTGGTAGATCCTTTTTACTTTAGTCATTAAATTATTTTACAGATATAGAAATACTTATAGGGTACTGAATGATTTGGAATAATTCTATCCACAATATCACACGCATTTAGGTCGACTGTATTACTCTCGACGTTATACATATTAGGTCCTCTGCATTGTGTTTTAAACCAGCTCTTGTCGTGAACACAGAACTCGTCGTCCCGCTTTAATTAGGGTCGGTGCACCGCAAATTGTCGTGACAACCTTTAAAATAGCTAATTAAATTGTGATGTGATGTCACTGCCATGTTGTGTCCCAGATTTAATAGGCTAATGCTTGCTGTGCAAGTGTGTATCTTCTCTCTTTTAGCATTTGATTGGGACTTTTAATGCAAGGAAGACATGTAAACAGACAATCATTAATCAGGGATTACATTGTTAGGATAAATCCCTTTTCTGGTTAGCTTTAACTTACAAATGCTGGCATAAAGTTGATAGTGAGATACGCTGCTTCTTAATATATCGCTGTAATGTTGTATTATGTCAATGCAGGGAACACGGCTTGGAAGTTCAGATCCTAAAGGCTGTTTCAGTAAGTAATCCTCGATTCTGAAGTCATTTAGCTTGATGTTTGTTTTGGACTGGCTGTTTGAATCTTTCATGGGGTGTAAAAGAGCCCTTGTAGAATTTGTTTGTGCAAAATACATTTTCATTGTGATTTCGGATCAATTTGGAAAAATTGCTGCTTTTGTAGTGTGCATTGTAGTCTAATGAGATTACCGGTGACGTTTGTTTGAATTGATGTATCGCTGAGCTTTATTGGCAAAGAATCCCAGTCTTGCAATGTAAATTTCTTCTCTCATCTCTTTCGAAAGTAGGATGTGTTTTGATGAAGCGGTCTTCTCTTGCACTTGCATTTGCTTCCTTTTGCTATGTGATGCTGGTGAACACAAAATTTACACAATCTTTTTGCACACGATTTTTTATCTGTGTTCTGGTTTGAATTTTTTTTTTCTTATTGATTATTCAATTTTAATTTGAATCTCATTTCAGATATTGGACTTCCATCTG